>WOFM01000178.1:778505-956005 GCA_011428145.1 Ericerus pela | reverse complement strand
GGGTCAATTTGATCACAGCGTATACGGATGTGGATCAAATTGTGAGCCATTCCGATGGGGCATACGCTATATTTTCGAACGTGAGGCAGCTGTTTCAATCACGGCGTGCACCGGCCACCGATCAGTCTACCGTATCATCGCAGAATGACAGAATGACAGAATGACAGAATGACAGAATGACCGCAACCATATGGAAATTCAGAGCGACTTTCTTCACACGAACGGATGTTTGAAGGAAGTCGCAGAATAAAATAATATACTTCTTTCGCAGATTTTTGTTCATCGACTTGCTGTAAATATTTGTCCATAATTAATAGAACAAATTTCAACACTGCCGCGCTTTGCATCGCTTTTGTTCCAGACAATGCAGAAAACACGTTCCCTGTGTCAGGTACTCCCGTAGAAGGTCAGGTTGTAAACTGCCAGCTGTTTCCGAGTGTAAAAAAATAACGCAGATTTCCCGTGCGGCGTTGTTATATGCCTTTTTCTGTATCAAAAGTTACCTACTGTTAAAAATGCTGGATCTTTCTATCCTTGTTCTTGATCTGCAACGTACGCCGCTTTTATAGCATCTTTTTCGTTATTACGGGCTTTTTTGGCAGCTATGTCTGCGGCGGTCGGTTCAGTTAAGCTCGCAGCAAATCGGACACGTAGAGAACACTCATCTTTTTTTGGCTGGTGTATCGCCAATGTTGTACCTACTCTTTCTGAAAAACTTTTCAGAAAATAAATTCGAAAACCGGAAGATACGCTTTTGAGGTACAGTGCGACCGGTAATTACGATAAATGTTCGTCAAATTTTCATACGATTGTGGCAAATATTTCCGTTCGCTACTATATTGCGACAATAATGCGAATCCGTAGCAGGTAACATTTTGATAAATTCTCGCAAATGCCGTATTTGCTTAGGCGGAGTTCTATTTTTTGCAACGTGATGAACGAACACGTGTATCAGTTTTTGCAGCTCGCGTAAAATAGATTGAGCATTGTTTTCTGTGTACCGTAAGAACTTCGATTTCACATCCAAAGTGGGAGATGAAGAAATGGCGACACAGACACGCTCGTACTGGCTCAGCCTCACCTTCTTTTGGGAAAAAGTACGCACGTGTATACATCCGCCTACTCTCGTGTACCTATTAAGTACAATTGTGTCTCATCCTTTTCCTCTTTCAGCACATTTTTTATAATAAAATCTTTCTGTCCAAGTGGTGAAATTTTCCAGAACTCAGTATGCAGTTTGGTACGTTCTTTGGATGAGAATGATTCGTGACATTTCCATATACATTTGTATTTGTCTGTACAACTCGGTTTCACCTGCCTACGTGGTATAATTTTACCTTTTTGCGTGACATACTCCTGTCCTGATTGTTTCAACTTCTTTCGCTTTGGTTTCTTGGGCAGTTGCAATGATCTTTTTGCAGGATTTTTTTATCAAAACTTACTTACAGTTATTTATTCGTTACAAGTTTCATCGTTCGAATATTTTTTCCTCAAAAATTCGGTCAATCGGTCTAAATTTTATCAGTGATTTTCTAAATTTGTATAGATATTTCACGCAAGTAGCCTGAAAAGTTGATTCAGTTTAACTTCCCACAACTAGAAGCTAGGCAATTTTACTAGCTCATTTTTACTTGCCTCGAGCAGTCACACCTGGCAACTTTATTAGCGGCTTGTAAACTTGCGTGTTCTAAGCTAGTAAAATGGCCTGGTGTGAACTACCTACGCTTTAAAGATAGAAAAGAAGCAACTTGAGTTATATTTACAATCTAGTTCTGCGCGTACAAAACCACGCATCTTTTGTACTGAAAGCAGACACCTCTATACGAATACACACATATAGTATCAAGCTACGACACATGTGCAATAATAAATATTAGAATTCAAAACATTATAACATTCTTTATTTGATGAATTTTTGATCGGGCATTGGACATTTCATTGGCTCTATACCTCTGATAGTGAATATGTTTTTAGGATGTAAAGCCTCCACTAGATGGCGCCAATAGCGCTATTGATTTTGGGATAATGAGCAGTTTTTAACATCGAATACATACAAAATCAAGTTATTGAAATCAATTACACGAAAACTGCAAATGGTAGAAATTTGAAATTTTTAGGAGACATTTACGTAGGTTATCTAAAGATTCCCTGAAATTTTGCTGAAATTGTAAATTTATTTCTCGAGATATTGCCAACTTTATTGAATTCTTATCGTTAAAATCACAGGATTTGAACAGAATTTCAGAAATATATCGAGTAATAAACGTACTGTTTCAGTCAAAATTTCAGGGAATCTTCAGATGACCTATGTAGATGTTTCCTAAAAATTTCAACTTTCTACTGCTTACAGTTTTCATGAATTTGCTTTTGAAAGCTTCGATTGCGTATGTTCTCAATGCTAAATAAGTTATGTTAAAAACGAGTTTTTAAAAAATACACTTTAATAATTTAGAAGAAGAAAATACCGCGAAAGAGAAAATAAAATTTCTCACTTTTTTTTCAAGACAGAAACAAAAAAAAGTAAAAAAACAACTGATAAAAACTGATATAAGTGTATGTGTGCGTGTGTTGCAACACGTGAAAGCAGCGCTGAAGTTGGTCATCCGGTGTACTTCAACAAATTGAGTGAGAAGAATAAAAGCGTATAAAAACAGTACATAATCCAGAAATCAACATGTTTGATGAAAGGGCCACCAGAGGGCAACTACTTTGAATTTAGATCCTAATGGAGTGCCAATTTGTATTGGGCATTTTCTTTTTTGTATGGCGGGATGGTATGTTCTGTGCGCCTGATTTTTATACGACAATGTCAAAAAGGAAAAAAAGGAAATTCAAATTTTCAGCTGGAAAAACATAACATACCACATCCCACAAGTGGTGTATTCTCAGGGTATATGGGGTATGCGCCACATACCCAAGCAGTTTTTTAAAAATGAAATTTTTAATCGAATGGCCAGGATAAAATAATTTTGAAAAAACAATAATATGAAATTAATCGATATTTAAACCGAGGAATTGCTCAATTATTCTTTCAGCACTACACGCCAAAATTACCACCTTGCCACAAAACAATGTACAGAGTGGCAACCACTGAAGTATCATTTATACTATAAACAAATACTGCATTTGATTCAGCACGGGTATGCGTTTTTCTAAGCTTATACCTTCTTTTAAGAAAATCCACAAAAAAAAAAAAAACAGGTGCCTGTAACCAAATGCTACACACATAGAACTGGTTTTAAAGGATATCAGGGTATGCTTTAGCTGTAGAGCATGCCTTGGCCTTTTCTAATCATATACATTTTGTTTCAAGTATACTTAATATGAAGTTATAACAAAAAAAAAAAATATACTCCAACACAAAAAACCTCGCTGGTGAAAGTAAATTTTCAAGAAAAAAGCGTTATGAATTTTTATGGTCACATTAATTGTTTTTAAATTCATATGTGTAAGTGATATGTTATAATTGTAAGAAATTTGTTAGCTGCTGACAAAATATTAGACAATGTGAACTTTAAAAGCATTATTTCTTGAATTAAAAAATTGATTAGGATGATAAAGCACGGTAAATAATCATATAATTTCAAATAAAACCAAATAAATTTAATGAAGTTAGGAAATAAAAAAAAATAAAACATGAATAGTTATCTGGTTAATTTTAACAAAAAAGAAAATTCGTGCAAATTAGAAAAAAATATTTACTAGAAGTACCATCCGGTTAATCTGCACCAAAATTGATACAAAAATAAAATCTGTTAAATATTTGTTTCAAATTTCGTAAATATTGTTCCAAAATTCCACATTTTATAACCAGTATAAATCAAAAATAGCAGTACCCGAAGTATCATACTACAGTATATTATAATAAATATTTATTCCAAACTTTGTGGCTATTGGTGCAAAACTGAGCATTTTATAACCAAAATAAAACAAAAATTTTTTACTTTTTATTGCATTTTGTATTTTTTTGTTTTTTTTGAAGTCGATTCTATTTTCTGAAAAATATTTTTTCAATGACTTTTTATTTCTAGCATAAGCGGCAATATTACTTTAAAACCATTAGATTTTCTTATTCAAAGATAACTCCAAAACTACCTCATCAATTCTAAAAAAAAATTTTATGGACCGCAATGGGATCATCCTTTATCATTGAGAAAAATTTCATCAAAATCAGTGCTCAAGTTGAAAAATTATACTGGAACAAACATAAAATAAATATACAAAAAAAAAAAAAAAAAAAAAATCACTATAGGGATTATCGAATCGATAACCTACTCCTTTTTTTTATCAAAGTCGGTCAAAAATTAAGGAATGCATTCAAAGTTATAACCGGTAAAGAAGTTTCACTTAAAGAAAAAAAAACAAAAAAAAACGCAAGTTAAAAAACCGTCGTAAAAAATGCAAGAATAAGTAAAAGAATAATATTATTAAGTATGTAAATGCAAAAAACAAAGAATATGTAAAAATTTTGCTTTCGCAATTGTTAGTTACTATTTCCACTAATACCAAGTTTATGGTAAAACTGCGTGTCAAAGAGCAAGAAACATAAAATAAGTTTCGGTTAAAAACTAATTTTTAAAAGATAAACTTTTATTTATTTTTTGTGGTTTTAGCTTCATTCGAAATAATTATTATTTTGTTGCGAAAGATTGGCTGCAGTATTCGTATATTTTAAAATCTCAGTAGTGAGTAGAATAAAAGAGTTTATAATAATAAAATTATGAAAAGAGTGTGGTGCTGGGACGCATAATAGGAGAACCTACATTGGCTGGCAGACGAAACACTTTACTCACCATTATGAACCCTCCTTCTTTCCAATTTCTCTCCGCTTCCATCCATGTAGTCCGCGATTTAGAGGAGCCCGCCAAGATCCATGTATTTAATGGCGCAGTTAAAATTCAATATTGAGTTCATTATTACGATTTTATTTATTGTTTTTTTCGTGTATCAGTGCACCTAGGGGCTGCTGGTACAGTGCCAGTGCAGGCATCTTTCCGACGATGTGGAGGGTCCTGGCAAAGGTATGCCACTTTGTGTGTTAGCAACAGTAGGGTGTCCTGCAGGAACTGGGGCTTTGCCCCAGCCACTTCAGCCCCCCATGGAAAAAAGTTACAAATTACACATTTAAATATGAAATATATTACTGATTTATCCATGACAACAATGACAATGGTGGTAATTGTCATGGCTCTGCCCACGAGTCCCCTGCGCACTGACGATGCACTAGGGATTTGACATGACTAGTAGATACTGGGCTGAGGCAATACTAACAGCTGTTGTAGCACGAAAGGTGCGAGCTGAGGTGTGTGACAACTATACTATTTACTGTCCTTATGACGTTAAACCGCAATATACTTAAATCCGAATCACTACATGGTAGCATGAGCAAAGTGTTTTTTGATGACCTCTCAAATCAAAGATTTGCCTAATTATCAAATATAAATTTTGCATGAGAATTCACAGTTCCCAAAAAACGAGAAATTATTTTCTTGTGGCCCGAAAAATATGAAACAGTTTAATTGATCTGAACTGAATGCAAAATGCTTCCACTTTGCAGATTTTCAGTAGAAAATAACTCTGTCCGTACTCTGTATGATTTACCCACAGTCCACAAGACTTGAAATTACATTTCGACTAAGACTTTTATACGATAATTACTAATTTTCGTGACTGACAAAAATTACCTAAACACAGAATTATGATTCTGGATTCTGGACTTGAGGTAGCGATTCTACTTTCATTTAGTCGTTTTACTAATACGCTCAATGGACAACAAAAAAATAATTATTAACTGTACGTCTATTATTTGTTAAATAAAATAAATCGAATTTAATAATTTGCCATTGTCTGAAAATTGGTTAAAATTCTCACTAAGTCATAGCTCACATTTGTTTTCCTATTCTAAAAATAGAATAGAGCAAGAGAGAAAAAAAATTTGTCTAATATTGTCTCTCTCGCACCCACACATTTCAAAAAACACACACTAAAAAGAGACAAAAATGTCCAAAAAACGATTGATTTTCTAAGAATTACAACAATCAACAATAGTGAAGAAAGGATTCGTGCAACAGGCTTCAACTGGCCAAAGATACATCGTCGCAATTAGTATAAATTTAGGTGCCTAATGCGTACATATGTAAATTTCGTAGTAGCCCATACTAGAAGATGCACACAAACGAAGTTTGTACAGCAAGCTGCGGCAGCAGCAGCAATAAACACAGCACCCCATGCATTAGCTATAAGACCCCACAAACAACATATTTGACACAATGACAAAATCCTAGTGTGGAATACATTGTATCTCCTTTTTCAACCATTGTGCGTATACTTATCGCTGTATTTCTGCTAATTATTCGTGTAATTAATTTAAATTTGTCGTCTTCCATTCATCTGTTGTTTGTGTTTTTATTCGTGACTTAATTTTTCACATTGCTTTCAAACTTCTTGTCCATTTTTGCCGCAATAAATTATATTTTTGTGCCGCTATTTCAGTTTTGATTGTAATTTCATCCATCTTTCCATTTTTACAATCTGTTGTTAAGCTTTCTTAATAAAAGCCCTGTTTCTTTCTATTTTTGTTTTCATTTTTTGATTGCGACTAAGTTAAGCTTACTCTTCGAAAGCCCTGATTCGTGTTTGAATTGTTCCCCCTGAGTGTGGTGACAGAGTTTCCACACAAGTAGCGCCATTTTAAACATCGAAACACGTAAGTACCCTTATGAAAATAAGAAATTCTTTAGCAATTTTCCTAAAGTGATATTACAATTTCAATTTATCATCTTCATAACACTTTATTTCCATATTTTAAAATATGCATTCGTTTGCCATTCTTACGAGATAATCGACAATTTTAATATCGATAACTTCGTGCCTATTGATACAATACTTTGATAGTAAATCGCGATTTTTTCATTAAAATCTAAGATTGAACGTTTCTACGTTGATAATTTGATAATTTCAGTAACAATGTACAAAGAAGCCAAAGATTTATATGTTAAGTCAAACAAATTATTCAACGTCATCTCCATGGAACTGGCCCAATGAAATACCAATTTTAAACCATGTGTGGTATGCCAAATATTGGTTTTCACCGGTTACATAAAATTTGATTTTTATTAGCTCCTGCAAGTTTTTAATCAATCACTTACCTGAATTAATTCACAAAGTACGTAATGAGATACCATACACATGATATCTGAAGATGAAAACATTGAGAACATAAATGTTTTACCGATGATAGAATGGTGGTGAAGTTGAAGTTTCGTCAAAATAAAAAGATTAAAATAGAAAACAAGAGGAAATTTTGAGTACCAAATTAATAGTATCCCACGGTGAGAAGTTCCAAAATTCACTGTGGGGGAGAAAAAACCTGAAGGGAAAGACCCAGGGTTTGTTCTCACCGAACTCTTGTAGTATTACATTTTAAAGAAGGTTTACTGAAGATCGAAAGATTTACCCAAAATCATTTTAAATTTTACCCCTTTTTCTCTAATTTCCCCCTAGAAAATTCACCCATTGTGTTTTAAACCATTTCTCCACGTCACTTGACCTCGTTAGCAGGACATTATCAAGAAAATAATTAACAAGTCGAAAACAAAATACCAGTTATATTAGATGAAAAACACGTACCGAATCTTCAATACATAGTCAAGTTCGCCATAAAATGGGAAATATTATTAGAATAAAAACAAAACATTTTACGAAAAACACAAGGTGAAATTGTTAACTAGTTCATACATCGATCAAAAATTTTCCAAGTTCAAATAAAAATGAAATATTATGTTAAGATATTACAAAATTCATTGGACTTGTATAAGCAAGAGTTCCAAACGGAGTGATTTCTTCTAATCTCAGAAGGCTAGAGCTAACCAGCAAATTCGTGAGAGTAGGAGAAATCATTTTATCTAATTTCATTTTTGTTAATAGCTGGACAATAGAATAAGCTACGACCAAAAAACGAATTTAGATATGGGGAAAGAACGTCAGATAAAACCTTCTATTCATCAAAAGACGAATATAACAAATTATCTCGTTTGAGAATTCTATGGATACCTCACATGAAGGAAAGACTTTGATCCCAAATTTGCCTTAAGTGATCCACACATCAAAGTACTTGGCTTATATTGGGATATGGACCACGATGTATTATTCATGCCCAAACCAAAACCGTTTGTGTCCCCATGGACAAAACAAACATTTTTGAGTTCTCTTATCTTTCTACGACCCATTGGGTTGGTTTGCTCTAGCATTCTTTCCATCTCAAATGTTCATGAAAATACTCTGATTCAAAGGATTGAAATGGGACCAAAAAATTCCAGACAATCTAGAACCCATTGCTACCAAAATTCTCAACGACTTGATGAAAACAATAAGTTTTTTTCTTCCTAGTCAGTTTCAAGTAGGAACCTTCGATCCAAATGCCTGCCAATTACACATTTTTGCAAACGCATCTCAAACAGCATACTCCAAGGTAATTTACATCCGATTTCATAATACAAGATCGAATTACAGTAGAGTAAGATTTTTAACTAGAAAATCTCGCGTGATGATTCCAAAGTAAGAATTGATTACAGCCCTTATTGGTGCCAGAGGAATCCGTTCTTTGCGTAAACCACTTAGTTTTCAGAATGTACCAACCTTTTTATGGTCCAATAACAAATGTGTTCTCACATGGCTATTGGAAAAGTTAATCCTCAATTTGTCAAAAACAGAGTTGACAAAATAAAAAGCATACCAGCCGTAAAATATTGATACGTTCCATCAGCAGAAAATTCTGCTGACATTGGTTCACATGGTTCCTCTGTCCACAACTTATCTCAATCACACCTGGCTTACCTAAGATGAAAAATCTTGGCCAGAAACCAATCTGTATGTGATTGAAAATTTACCAGACTCACCAGAACACATGATACGTCTATATTTTGCATCCTTAAAGAGACACTTAACACCTCCTCGAAGCAATCAGCTTTGTTACATATCGAAGATCAGACTATTTTTGACAAGCGCTATCTAGAAAAAATACAGAGGAAGATAAACTCCGTCAAAAAATTTATCCCTCATTTCTTCATTGATCCTAATACTGACCAATTTGAAGTAGTATTGTTGGAACACGATATTCTTGCTCAAAAGTGGATACTTGATGAATTGAATTCAAGTCAACCACTCGATTTGACCACCGTATCGTGCTTCATACTAAAAAAGGACATACCTTTTGAGAGTTTCATTGATCCTCCGATAAACACTCCCTTCAATATAGATATTGTAAAACTCAATACTCTATATAAACCCATACTTACATTCTTACAATGTAGAAAATCCATATGCAGATTCCGCAAACAGAGAATAAGAAGGAAACGTTGAATTTCCCTTTATGCCTCTATAGACATCACTTTCCATTTTACTCTCCTTTGCTTTATCGGAGCAGATCAAAAGAAATACTTCATCAAATAACTCGAAGTTCTGGAGAATAAAGATCATCCTCCGAACATCCTGTACAAAAGATTCCACATTGTAATAGATCCATCTGGAATACTCTGTACTGTTAACTATCTTCCAGATATTGTGTGCACCCAAGATATGCTATCACCTATTCTGATGCATCCAAAATCTCACTTAACCAAATCAATTATGATGCATACTCATCTGAAAAATGTACCTTTTGATACAAAATTTACAATTTCTGACTTTAGAAGACATTACTTTGTTCCAAAGTCTCTCAAAGTGTTACCACAAATTCTAAAGAAATTATGTAATTTATGCAAGAAACTGCAAACTAGACCTTTCAAGCAACCTACATTTTCAGCACTTCCAGACTTCCATCTGGTACCCTTTATATATCCTTTCAGCTATACATGCGTCGACATTTTTGGCCCATTTATGGTATTTGACAAATACTTGTCAAAAATGAAATTTCAGTCGGTCGCGCCAACCAGCCCACCCTATAAAAAGTGGGTGTTGATTTTTACTTGTTTATGTACAACAGAAGTTCATCTCATCTCAGTATCAAATCTGATTACTAAAGATAATTGGACAGCATTTTTAACCTTTTTTGCTGACAAAGGCACACTGAAAGTTATCTTATCCAATAATGTGGCGCAATTACACTTACATGCTACATACCTTCCCAAGTACTGGAAAACATTTTATGAAGAATGAAAAGTGAAACTTAGTTTAGATGAAAAAGGCATTAGATGGCACTTCATCCCAGCTAAAGCACCATGGTATGGTGGAGTTTACGAAAGACTAATAGGTATTATAAAACAAGTGTTCTATAAAATCAATAGTCACAACTCAATTTACAAACACATCTTCAAGGCGAGTTTGAAAGACATACAATCAATGGTTAATAGGAGACCACTCTGCTCATCTCACAATGAGCTTGATCAACTGACCTTAATACCCGCACATTTTATGGGAGCAAACTTAGGTTCCTTAAGCAACCCGATTAATGAATTGAACACGGATCCCACTCCAACAGCTAAACCATTATTATCGACTCGACCATCCTTTGTTAAATGACATCATTTTTGACCATACTCAACATGACTATTTTTCCTTTGTAACGAACGTCGATTTCATTTATCGAATTCATTCATTCATTCATTCGTCCGTTAATCGCCGTTTCAGAAAGACAGATAAAACTTAGTAGTATCTTCGTTCGTTTCTTTGTGTATAATAATCTCGAATTTTCTAATTTCACTACCGTATTTTAATCGTGTCAATAAACTCTGCTTTTGATTACGAGTTCACAAAACCTTATTTACATGCAAATTAGATCGAGTGGAATACCCGGAAACGAACTTACATATATATAAATTTGAGTTATTTTTGCCAAAATTTTCCTGAGATGATGAAACGAAAAATGTACCCACCCCAAACCCTGAAAGCTAATACCGCACCAAGCGTAATGATCAGATTTTCTAAAGGAAGCTACTTAAAAACGTTACTGCGAAAGTTACGCCCATTCAACTCTATTTGATTCATTTCCCTCTTCAACATCTCCATACATTTTTAAGTAGGTTTTCTTTATAAAGTCTACTTATTACAACTGGTGCGGTATTAACCCCCAGGGTTGGGGGTGGGTACGCTTTTCGTTTCACGACTTCGGGAAAATTTCGGCACCAATAACTCAAATTCATACGTATACAAGTTCATTTCTCGTTCCCGTGGTACAGGTCGCAATTTTCGTCCGATAATCACGAAATTTGGTACCAACGAACATTTGTAATAAACCAAGGACCAGACATATTGATTTTAATGTGGATTGGCCGGACGGTACTTCTTGTACCACCATGTTTGTTTTTATTTTGGCTATAAAATACTCGATTTTGTACCAATAGCCACGAAATTCGGAATAAATATTTACTTTAATTCCTTGTCTTACGCTTTGGCGCGGATCGGCCAGGCGGTACTTCCTGTAAAGCTTTTTTTCGCTCTTTTTTCTAATTTGCACGAACTTTACTTTTTACAAAAATTAACTACGTGCTCCCGTTTTCTTCTTTTTTTTATTTTTATTTCATAACTTTATTACATTTCATCGGTTTTATTTTAAATTATACGATGATTTAGCGTACTTTATCATCTTAATTTATTTTTCATTTTTTCAATAAAAAATGCTTTTTATATGTCACATCGTCTAATATTTCGTCAGCAGCTAACACGTTTCATACAATCATAACATATACATCTTTAATCGCATACAAATTTAAAGACAATTAATGGGACCATCAAAATTCGTAATTGTTTCTTTCAAAGACCTACTTTTTCTAGCGCGAGGCTCGTTGCGTTACTCTTTTTTCGTTTCGGGTTGCTTGGTGGTACAGTTTTTAGTTCACTATCTAGCGCAAGGAAGTTTCACTTCAACAAAAACAACTCAATCAATCAGTTGACTGTTACGCTTATGGTATAGTCTGATCAGCGCAGGTCGTAAACACCCCAGATGCGCATCGCATGATGATCATTGATCACACATCGCTCGTCTGTGATCACAGAGCCGACAAGCCACAACCCGCCGCTGATAGGTACGTACGTACCTACTTGCTACCCACCTATCCACCTATCCACCTATCCACCTACCAACATAAAAATAATATAACGTACCTTCGTAGGTTTAGGTACATGACCTATGTGACATTACATTAATGCTTAGGTAGGTATACGTACCTACTCGGTGTAATACTGTCGGATTGAAAAATATCGAAGCGAGAAAATTACGAAAATAATTAGGGTAGTCTACAATTATGTAAGTATAATTTGTAATATCGCAAATTTATCACATAGTCTAACTGCAGCTGGCCATGGCTTGCAACGAAACCGCCGCACCTTTTGCGAGCATTTTTACGACCGCTTTTTTTTACAACCGACGACCACCAACACCACTCATCACTTACGTCTACGTCTACGTCTACGTCTACGTCTACGTATACACGTATACGTCTACGTCATTAACTCGTTACTTGTCGCTCAGTAGGCGGCCACTCGAAAACGTACGACTGCCGCAGCGAAGAAGTAGTCGAACAGAATGAGCGCCGGTGCCGGCGCAGCGCCACTCTCTCATAATTGTACCCATCGCATCGGCAGCTATTTTTAGCCGCGAATAGCTTTCTTTCTTTTCTTTTTTCGTTTTCAACGTTGAAAAATTCGAACGCGAAAAAGGTGGGGCCGGTGGACACCGGCCCATCCCAGTCTTCCTTCGTTCTCTCCCATTTTCCAAAAGTTGGGTACGCGCGTTTCGACCGACGGACAGCAATCGCACGACCAATGACGCGCGACAACGCACTCGAGTCGACCCACAGTTTCACACAGCGGACGTGAAACTTTCCGAAATACCGACGAAATGCTCAACGCTCGGGCCCCGGGCCCCGGGCCCCGGCCCCCTAAGCCAACCATATCGACGAAAGTCTTCGGCAGTTGGCACGCACTTTGTTTCGTGCGAATGGCGTTCGCAGGCAGGAAGGTAAACGTAGGTAGGGGCAGAGGTGGGTACATACCTACACACCAGTAGGCAGGTAAGCAACTTATAAGACTGAAGTGTGTTTGCGAGGCGTTTCCAGCGCGTGGGACAGTCGCAGGTGTTGGAGACGGTGGCCGTCGCCGCGTAAATAAATAAATAAATAAATAATTGAATAAATGAATAAATGAATAACCGAATGAATGAATGATCGAATAAATAAATAAACTACGATGTAACTGACGAATGATGTACGGTATATTACTCGTAGATACGTATAATAAACGACGACAGAGATGCGGAATTGCTTACACAGGGGTGGACAATAAATTATTAAAAACAAAAAATAAAAAATAAGTTAGGGAACGACAGAAACAATTGAAACGACCGGAAGAAGAAACAGAAGAAGAAAAAAACGCGACGGGAGCAAAAAAGGAAAATAAAACAAAT
This sequence comes from Ericerus pela, assembly GCA_011428145.1. Lineage (NCBI taxonomy): Eukaryota > Metazoa > Arthropoda > Insecta > Hemiptera > Coccidae > Ericerus > Ericerus pela. The sequence goes on along the minus strand of WOFM01000178.1, from coordinate 942,606 downwards.
ACTTAATTAATTTCTATATCACAAATATAAATGTATCGATTAAAGGTGGTGCGAGTGCGGCGCGACACTTAATATCATTATAATACTACCTATAATTAGTATAGTTAGGTCGGCTACCTACGTACGTACAGTAAGTAGCGTAGGTGTAATGGTAGTAATGGTAGTAGTAATAATAATAATAATAATAATGATAATGATAATGATAATGATGATGATGATGATGATGATGATGATGATGATGATAATAATAATATCGATATCGATAATAACGATAATCGAGTATAATAATATTATTATTACTTTAGGAACAACAACGTCGACCTCGTCGGAAGAAAAGTTTTCGCTCCAAATATCGAATGTGGCGACCGTCGATTTTGCGATATGCGGTCCGCAGGCTGAATGAAATGTTCGGCGGAAAGGCGCGCGACGCCATTTCAAGGATTCGCGGTTTGACCGCATCGACTCGGTCAGACATTCGCATCCGTAACCAATAACGGGGGTACCAATGATACGCGGTATAGTCGCAGCACGAATACGCGCCCACAGCTTATAACCACCGTTCGTCGTACGCCCAAGGAATAAAACCTGCGGCGTATCGCGCGGACAAAGTTCCGCGGTGCGACGACTAATGGCCGACCCTTTTTTTCCTTCGCCTCACCGCCAAAATTGAAAAAAAAAAAAAAAAAAAACAAAAAAAAAAACAAAAAAAAAACGAAGAAACGTTTCTAATAAAATGTGAAACCGAAATAAGGATGACGGTATTGCCATTTTGAAAAGAGGATCGGTAACGCCTAGGCAGTACGTACGTACAGGAAGTCTATTTTAGGCGGTCGCGCCGTATGGGCTTTCATCATTCACGTAGTGCTGGATACCCATTCTAGCAGTCCTTTCTCAGCAATGTTAACGAAACGTGTCGTCATTCGGAAGCCGTGCGATGGACACGGGTTCACCGCGCACCGCGCACCGCGCACGTCAGACATACGCAGTAACGGTAGTAATGGTAAACCTACGCCCACCTGGAAGTTGGCACGGATTTTCGTGTTTACCTGAGTATCCAGCGCCAACACTGAATGATCGAAGCGTACGGGCAGTAATCGATCGTACCGTCAGTCGCCAAACGACGCGACTGTGATAAGGGCTGGAAAAATCGGGGCCGAACCAAGTCGGTGAGCGACGAGCACCTCGGTAGCCTACGAAACAGTTTATTGCGACGAAGTGAAAAAGTGCAAACGTGGTGACACATTTCGTTACAAATTAAAATTTAATACATTCGCAGCGCATCAACCGCCGCAAATGTGTATTCTCCAAAAGTGTCAAATTTTGTAATGGCTACCATTCGAAAACCAGAGGACCGATTTCGCTCGATTTCAATACCGAACCAGTCCCTAATAATCTCCAACTGCCATAAAAATTTCAAGCAAAAATATTTTAATTTACGGCAGTTATCGGATGACAACATTGGTGGGTATGCAACACTTTAAGAATCTCTTCCTCCGAAACCAGCGGATAAAATTCAACAATTTTAACACGAATCTGTAGCCGATGAAAGCTTCCAACACTATCAAAGGTTTAATTTCCATAGATCAAACCGCGGAGGTTCCACAAAATGAGCAAAGAATGGAAATATATATATATATATATATATGATATTGCGTACAGAAGAATTTGAGTGACCTCAATATTCGTGCCTACGACTCGGAATCGGCGCTTTTCCACATGTCCCGTCACTGCACCGAATGCTGATCTTGAAAATGGGAAACAAGCGCCGACTGATGCGACAAAACGAGTCGAAGTGGGGTGGGGAATGGGGAGGGAACGCACGTCCGACAGACGGCTGGACGGCGTAAAACTAGGTACGTAAACTAAAACAGAGGGAAGAAAAGAATACTGAGAAGATACGAGTACGAGAACAGAGAGACCGGTTCTATCGGCTGATTGTCTCCGCGAAAGCGTATATTACGTAGGTACGTATTTACGATAAATAGTCGACGTTAGCCGATCGATGAGGGCGACAACGACTTTGACGAGGACCGCGACGCCGGCCCGCACCGTCAACCCAAGAAAGACGAAAATGGAAAATACTTTCGCTCTTTCGGACGCTCGCCGTCGTCATTTACGGCGACTCGATCCCCCCCCCCCACCCAATAGATTCGACTCGAGCAATTAACCTTTTTTTCGTTCCCCCCCCCCCCGCTTCCCTTCTCGTCGTTGGTCAACTCAGTTTCGAATAGCGAACGACGTTGCGGGTACACCTTCACCCATTGTAATTGCGGCCAGTTAGGCCGTACGGTTGGGGCTATCCAAACGAAAGTAAAAGTAAAATTTTTATTTAAAAAAAAAAAAAAAAAAACGAAAAACGTAAGGTTAAAAAACGTAGATAAACCGAGTGTAGGTTTTCGAAATTCAGTTTAGGGTATCTACACACTGTTCGCGCTAACAAGTGCGCGACGTCATAAACCATATCCACACTCGTCCGTTCGAAACACGTTATTATTTTATTCCGCAAAATGACGCTCATCGTTGTAATGTCGATGTGCGGCGATACGTTTTCCTCTCTCGCCAATCTGCCGCCACGTTTACCGGTGAGTCTGACGTCACGCATTTCTTAGCGTGAACCGAGTACAGTGGCGTGTGTTTTTGGTACGCGACGAATGCAACTATCAACCCACGACGATTGCATCGTCGGTGGTCTGCGGCTACCGTTTCAACCGCAGATACCGTTTGCAGAACGAAAAATCGTTGCATTCCAATTGCAGTTAATTTGATAGACATTTTGTTCGAATAGAAACCACGGCGGCGGGGCGAAGCGTCGCGTCGCGTCCATTCGAAAAGAAGAGTTCGAAAGTGCGTGAACCAAAGTGGTGAGAAAAATCGACGTAACGATAAAAATGGTAAACGTTAAAAAAGTACAAAAGTTAGGGCAAAAGAAAAAGAATAGAAAATACTGAAAAAAAGAAAGAAGCGGTTTTTTGGCGGAAAAAGGAAAGGGCAGGTAACGTATAAAAGATAAACGACGAGGAGAGAAGAAATTGAGACAAGTATCGAGAATGGCGAGAATGGCGAGAATGGCGAGAATGCGATCGTAATAATACATAAAAATAATGATGATGATGATAATAATAATAATGATGTTGATAATGATAATGATAATAATAATAATAATAATAATAATAATAATGATAATAACAATAACGATAATATTGCTTCTTAATTGAGAGGGGCGCCGCGAAGCGAAATAAAAATTGAAGAAGACCGGCTAAAATAGCCCGCGTTTTCGAATTTAGCCGCATATGGGAGGAGAAATAGCCGAAAAGAGGTATTTTCAGGGTGGCTACCTTTCGGTTGGTTTACTCGTATTTTGAAAGGAAAATCGAGGACGCACGGTCGAGGATAGGGGTGAGAAGAGGAAAAACCGTTCGCATCGAATTAGGTTTGGCGGTGAAACGCCATCGCTCGGAGAGGGGGCGAGGGTAAAACAGATTACGTTGGTCGACTTTGGCATTCGGTGGCCGGTGGCCGGTGGCCGGTGGTCGTCCATCAGTTCTCTTCATGCTGTTTGTCAAACCGCAACCGATTCGAAATTCGAAGTCGAACGTCGTACGACCGACGAAGCGTAATTTTCTTGTTGGCTCGAATTCCCATCGGGAAATCGCAGCCGAATCGGACGACGGCGCGGTGACGTGACACGAGGCGACGACCCGCGACGACCCGCTCCGATCCGATCCGATCCGACACGATCGCGATAAACGGACAAATGATGAAGCGGCCGACCAGAGGAGGCGAGAGTAAAATAGGAATATTTTAGAGCGACGAATCGCCGCGAAGACCGAAAGTACGGAAAATCGTCGACGCGATAATCGCCGCTGACGTCGTTCGGATGGTCCGACGGTTCGTTCGCAAGTGGCGGCGGAGGTGGGCAACGGCAGCGACACCGGCCCAGGCGGCCATAATAAGGGTACGCGTCGTGTCGTGTCGGCCCTGACTACAAAAATGTCGCACCAACCGGCTGATTACGACATTAAATTGACAAGAGGAGCGCGTTAATCGCTGACATGCCTTACGCGAACAAAATTAAAGTCTCGGCGGCGAAATTTAAATAGACGAATAAACTGATAAAAGAAAGGTGGAATAAATTTAATGAATTGTACGATCGACGAAACTCGTTAGCGTGTAAAAAGAGAGGCAGAGGGAGAGAAACAGAAACAGAAACAGAAACAGAGAGAGAGGATATTATTAAAAAAAAGCCAAATCTGTAGTTCCGAGTGGACACGAAGATGAAGAGAAAACGTCTGAAACATAGTGATAACTCGCGGCTAAGTATAGATACGATTGCGTAATTCTCAGCGCGTTCGACGGCGCGAGTTGACAAATATATTTGCCGACGCAAATGGCTTACCCTCCGGTATACGCGTAAAAAGGCCTGCCTACTAAATCTAAAAAGGGTTACAGCGGCGCGGACCGCGTACCGGGCAGACGTGCGTTCATTCGAGGGGTGCGGCCTTTCGGCGAAATAGGGGCGACGCGAAACGAGGACGGAGGAGCGGCGTTCGCTACGCGAATTCTCTGACCGCCAGCGTCAGCCTTTTGATGTGTCCGACTTTGACGACGCCCAGCTCTTTGAAATCGCGCCGGGTCAGAGTGAGCAACTCGCGTCCGCGTACGTCGTTCGAGGCGAACGACTCGGCGTACTCGCCCAGCTGTACCGACTCCAGCCAGCTGCTCACTTCCGAAACACCCCACGCCGACACCTCTTTTTTCGTCAACCTCCCGCACCCGGACGAAACACCGCTGCCGCGTCTAAAACGCTGCCAAAAGGCTCCGGCTCCGCTGCTTTTACGGGCGAACGCGTTTTTACGGTCCTGCCAAACAGCAAAGAACAACAAATAATTGATAATGAGGTTTGTACGACGAGCAACGTCGGCCACACTCGACGGTATTACGCGTGCGGCGCGACGCGAAAGCGGGCCAATTTCGACAGCGGCCGGCAGCTGCGGCCGCAGCGTCCGTCGAACGGAAAACCGAAAACAAATCCGCCGACCGTAGGCTTTCGCTTCGTTTGCGCGAAACTGCTCGACACTAAGGAAACGAGCTGCCACTCACCGGCTCGTCGGGAGATAGAATTCTAAAATAGACGAGAGAATGCAGCGCCGATCCGGCCAACGTGCACTTTTTCAATTCGATTTCCATCTGCAGTAAAGCCGAATTTAACTGCCGTTCGACGTCTTCGCTAATTTGCTGCGCGTAAAAAAATCAAAGTGAAAACCAAAAAGAAGAAAAAATAGAAAAAATAAAGAATAAAGAATAAAAAAAAAAACAAAAACAAAAAAAAAAAAAAAACAAACGAAAAATTTAACGCGAAGCCGAGAGCAACCCTCGGAAGGGCGTCACACCTTCACCTACGTACCAAATTTTTATCGCGCAGCAAAACGTTGGTTTCGTCGACCAATCGCTGAGCGCTGATAACGAGTTCGGTAACCGCTGGTCTCAGTTCCAGCTGGAATAAAGAAAGAGAAAAAAAAAAAAAAAAAATGCACGCCACGTCATCCCCGTTAGAAAACTCTTTGTGCGTGAGAATCGAAAAAAGGGAAAAAAAAGAAGAGGAGAAAGGGCAACGACCGAATGACGGAGTACTCGGGCTGCTGTCAACGATTCACATTTCACGCACGCGTTGGTGCTATTCCGCTAAATATTCGAAAACTATACGGAAATTTTAACCTCTTTTCGCAACACCAACCCAGCTCTCTGGCTCAAATAGAGTCTGCGGAATCATCGAACGAAATACACGGTTTATTTCAAAATTGAAATGTTGCGTTCATTTAGACCGGCGAGGAAGCACACCCCCCTCAACCCCTCGAAACTAAGAAAGACGTTCCACCATCGTCGCGCGCCATTAACAAAAAAATTTTTTAAAGCTATTTTATTTTTTAGAACATTCGCATATTGTGATTTTGTTTTTTGTTCGGTGGCCGAGGGAAGGCCGAAGGGCGACGGGCGACGGGATACAACATTTTTGTACGGGGAAAGAGAAGGTGCTCCCCACCGTAAAAAAAAAGAAGTGAAGAAGCGTCCTCGACAACCTGGCCTCACAGCACCGCAGCACACAACCATAAACGTATACGCAATTTATAAATACGAAGACGCATCAACGAGACTTACGATTACGTGAAAATAAACGCCAATCAGTCGGTCGGCCGGTCGGTCGGTCGGTCGGTCAAGTAGAAGTTGGTTTAAAGGTGGCACGTGAAAGCGAGTCAATTCGCACTCGAATAATATATTTTGGCGGAATGGGTTCGCGGAAGCTGTTAGACGGATGAGCGGGCGTCGGGAAAAATGGGGGCGAAAGTCGACGAAACCGATAAACGGAGGCGGTGGATGAGTGGACCCGCGAGTCGCCCATAAGTACGCACCGATCTGAGTGCACGTATAGCGGAGGACGGACAAACGAGGGTAGCGGTGGGAGCGGGGCGGGTATTTTTCCTATTTCCGTTTTCGGGGGCGTCACGTCATCGGGCAGTCGCCTCGTGGCGGTTACGGCGACCGCAACGGCAGAAAGGGGAGCGGCGAAGGAGGGTGTGGGGCGGGTAGAGGTGGCCGCGGAGGAGGTGGAGGATGAGAAAGAAGAAACGACGTACCCCGCGCAACAGTTTGCCGCTCGGATGAACCCGCTCGAGGTTGATGCCGACGGTGGCCGCCAACCGGTACAGATCCGCTTCGATAGTCGGATGACGAATGATCAGCAGCTTGACGCACCTGCGACAAAAGCGAACGCCCGATTAGCGTGCGAATGCGGCGAACGGGCGGCGGCCGCGGCGGCCGCGCGTCAGGCTGCACGCGGCGCTTACTTGGTGAGCGTGGTGATCGCCTCGATGAACGTCAACAGAATACCCATTTCCTCGTCGGTCAACGAGGTCAACTTGCCGGCATTCGACTGCAGTCTGTGCTGTTGTCTGATTTGACGTTGCTTCTCCTCCCACGCTCGAAGCGAATTTTCTAACGCCTGCGAAACGAACGCAAAGTCATATGAAAAGGCCATCGAGCCACCAACCGCGAGATTCGAGCGGCGGCCGGCAGACAGCGAAGCGTCTCGACAGATCCTCATTTCGGTCGCGGATCGCGTTCGGCGTTCGGCGTTCGGCGTTCCGCGCCGCACGAGTGCCCGTAATACGTCGCGCACGCGACACGGGCCATTTCCGGGCTGTGGCGCCTGACGTCACAACTAAGCGCAACGTCTCATTGCGCGGCTGATGGTCACAAACAAAACAAAAACAAGAACAAACTAAAACCTGGCGAGCATACGACAGGCTTCGAATTTTCGGTATCAATTGTCTTAAAACGAGAGACAGCTACCAGTTCGACATAAATGCAATTTTAGACGACGCTCCGAGGAATAAATTGAGACAAAGATCGACAAAACTAAGCCTTCAGAAGCCGACCAAATTAAAGAAGAAGATGAAATCACGCATCGAATTGATATTTTTAAGCATTATGTTTTATTTATACGTATACTATTATGGTTGCGAGTTTACGGTCAAGTTCACCGATAACATTCAATTAAACCATTTTCTCGGCTTCTGAGCACTCGAACTTCTCTCTCTTTGGCTTATACTATTCCTTGAGGCGTCCTCTACGATTTCACTCACGTTGAACGAGTAAATATCTCTCTCGTTATAAGACAATTACGATCATAAATTCCAAGTCTGTCCTACACATACGACGCTTTTTACGAGTATCAGCCACCCGCGTATTTTTTTTTTTTTTTTTTTTTTGTAAAATAAATAAGGCATTTACGTTGCCAGTTCTCCTTCTACGCTCGTATTTCGCTGATTGTATTTATATATATACCTACATTTATGTTTTTTTGTTTGTCACGTGCGTTGTACTGACGTGTATAAAAAAAAGAATAGTAGTGGCCTTGGCCAAGGCATACCACTTTGTATGTCGGTGAAGGCAGGGTGTCCCCCAGAGGCTACCTTCCGCCGTCGTCGACCCCAGTGTGGTGTGCCATGGACCAGCCTCCCGCATCTGCCCGAAAGATTCCACCACCCAAGTGAACCGCAGAGTTCGTAATTTATATCGCATTAAAAAAAGTTTAAAAAATGAAAAAAGGATATAAAAAAACAACCCTCCTCTCACTGCCCACCTAACCACTCACCTTAAATGGTTAAACAAAATAAAAACTAAAAATATTTGCCGAATTATAAAAAAACAAAAATTAAAAGAAAATTGCCTTGACTGGGACTCGTGGGTAACAGACCGATGCTGTAGCACCGGGCCACGGTAGACGATACGCTAACGCAACCAGCAACCAACTTAAGCAAAGAATAATACCTGCTGTGGTACGTAAAATACATGGCAATATTCGCACGCATCTTGTTTGTATTGCAAAAAAGATATAGGCCAGCCACCCAGTGAGATTAGTGATAAGAATGTCGTTACCTAATAGTAGGAATGCATACAGCCACCGTATTATCAAAATTTAACCCCTGCAAAAAAAGCGCAAACCTGCAGTGGGAACATTCGGGCAATCGGTTGTATGCGCAGTACGGTTGCGTGAAAAATTTATTGTGTAGTTCTACCAACAGCGAATGAACCAATTTAAGAAAATTTTTTCATGTTTCTCCAATCGTGATCCCCAGACCCCAAAAACGTATATATATATATGTTCTTGGGTTTACTGGTTACTGGGAACTAGGGCTTGTAACCACAACCATAACCACTGAAAACCTAAACAAGTTGACTACACTGATTTGGGAACTAATAACCAAAACAAAAGAATTTCACCTAACCAATAACCAATGACCAATTCCCATAAAATGCTGAAACCACTAACCAGAATGATAACCAGAAAGAATTAGTTTTTATTGGTTTTCATGAAATATAAATATTATTAATTATTTTGTTTTAAAATTATCAACTATTTCTTGGAAAATTATTAGTTATAGATGATTTGACCGGGAGAAATTTTTTTTGTCTATTTTACCCTGAATTTTGTCTCAACCAATAATCAGTAACCACAACCAATAATCACAAAAGTTGTTTTGGTTAACCAGAATAATAACCAATGACCAAATAATTACATTTTTAACCAATAACCAATAACCAATAACCAGTAACCAGTAACCAGTAACCAGTAACCAGTAACCAGTAACCAGTAACCAGTACAGATTTTTATTGGTTCCCAGTAACTAATAGCCCCAAAAATGTTTTGTTTAAAAGCCGTACTGGGAACCAATAAAAATTTAAATTGGTTACTGGTTATTGGTTGCGGTTACTACTTATTAATTGTGACAAAATTCAGATTTTCTCCAGGTCAAATTATCAATAATTGATAATTTTCCGGGAAATAATTGGTAATTTTTGAAAAAAATAATCAATAATATTGATATTTTCTAGTAACCAATAAAAACCGATTCTATCTAGTTATCATTCTGATTTATGGCTTCAGCATTTTAGGGGAATTGGTTATTGGTTATGTAAAACTTTTTTATTTTGGTTATCAGTTCCCAAATCAGTGTTGTCAATTTGTTTAGGTACTTAACGGTTATTGTTCTGGTTATGGTTGTGGTTACACGCCCTAATATCCTCGAAGCAGGAACCACCGACATCGTCGGTTCCATGAAGATAATCTACGTATCAGGGGTGCGAAATATCTATATTTTTCTCATACGTAATTTCCCACTAATAAATGACTGATACAATGAGAATTCGAATATATATCCATTATTTAATGATAAAATCTTAAAGATCCGCATAAACAAAGCAAACAAACGCTGGGAGAGTTGTGTTGGAACATTTTAGTCTCTGGTAAAATGAAAAAAAAAAAAAAAGAAAGATATAACGAATCGATACCGTTGGGAAAAATATCGGTTGGAAATGCGAATATTTCAAGAACATACACATGTATTGAAATCTTGACCTGTCGCGGGTTGTGTTTTTGTTTACATCAAACTTGGCCGACGTACAAAAATTTTAAAGACCTAGGGTACCCATACAACTACGAGTGCGCTAATTTTAGATATTTGGAAGGAAAACGTAAGATGGAAAAAGGTGTGAAATGAAGCGACTCGATAATCCCGCAGCAGTTACTCGGAAAGTGGATGCGCGGCGACGGGCGTGAGACCAAACTGGCAAACTGCAACCAACTGCCGACGAATGAATGCGTGCGGCCACAGGTGCCAATCTAGGAGCATTATGAATTATACTGGAAGCATAATACGCCACATTTTACACAGCGTTCAGCGAGGCTAGTCAACCCTACAACCCTCTTCCATAAACCCAACTCCAGCCACTGAAAAGCATGGCGAGTGTAGGGAGATTGTCTTGAAAAATGAGAAAACCATTTGTACGATATAAATGAAATTTTAGACGAGTCTTTAAGAAATGAAATGAGTCGAGAAAGAAGAAGTCTGAGCCTTTAGAAGCCGCGAAAATTGAAAAAAAATATGAAATCGTGCATAAAATCTATTACAAAGACGACGAATTAAAACTACTCATTTTCACGAATTCGCTGTTTTTGATCCTTATAATTGGTGGTATTTAGGCAAAAGTTTACCGATAACATTAAATCAAACTAATTTGATACACGATCTCATCCATTTCTTCGATTTTCTCGGCATTCAATGGCTCAAACTTCTGATTCTTAAGCTCGTCTTATTTCTCGGAGCCTCTCCAGTTTCGTAAATGCCAAAAAAGTAGCTATCTCTGGAAACAAAAGAACCAAGACCAAAAATTCGGGTAAAAGAGCGTACTTCCTACACGCATTTCAACGATTCAGCCGAGTGGCGATGGCGACCTGACTGAAAATGAGCGAACTGTGTCTCTAACATAATTTTTAGACGCTCGTTGGCGTCGATCGTACGCGAAGCCGATAATGTCGCGCGGGTAAATTCCAACGGTTGCAGAAGGAGGAGCAGAAGGTGAACGTGTGACGAGGAGACACTGACGGCGGAGCTGCGCTGGCGACCTCTACTACGCTTACTTTATTTCTGCACAGCATTTTCATTCGGTTCTTGTGAATGATGCGAATCATGCCGGGCGGTTGAATCCACGCTTCGCCGTCTACCTGAACCGGAACGCCTTCTTCGCCTGCGACACAAAAACGAAACGTAACGAGACGTGACGTGACAAGCGTTGCAGCGGCTGGCCGAACGACGCCAAAATTGACGTAAAAAAAAAAACGAGCGACGCGGCCTTACCGAGGATGTTGATCTGGATGGTGGAACACTGTGCGATGCGATGGTGCTGCAGATTGATGAGTCTGGAAGCGGCCATTTGAACGGTGCCGAAGACGGCGACTACCTCGAGAATGTGGTCGTCGATACTCGGCGCCAAAAAAACGTCGTCCTCCTTCGTGCCTCCCCAGAAATTAATGCCGCCCATGAAACTGCGAGCAGCGAACCAAACGAATGCGGACGACACGGCGTTACGAGGGCGCGCGGCAGACGAAAACGAGAATCACGATAATATCGTCGTACATTATACGTATGTACGTAGTACGTACATCGCACGCGTTAGGTACCCGGGTGCGCACCCATTGGCGGGAGAATGAGAAATGGAACGCGATATATACGTTACCTCGGAATGTTGAGCACGACGATGCCCTGTAAAGAGGGCAAAGGTATTCGCTGGCCGTCGCATTCCAACTGCAGTCTCTGCTCCAGATTTTTGCACGATTTCTGCGAATTGAGAACCGAATCGACGTTAGTTCTATTCTTCTTCTTTTTTTTTTTTTTCTTTTTTTTTTCCACCTCTCACACGACGAGCGGAGCGACGGCTACGGAGATTACCTGGTACCACTGTTTGCTGCCCAGCACGCCGTACCACATGTAGTTGCGCGTCCGCGAACGACACTTCTCCGGATGTTCTTCGCGTTTGTGGTGGAAGTCGAGCGATATTTTGGCGTCGATGCCGATACCGAAATAATTGTTCATCACGCATCTTTCGAAAAAGCCTTCCCTGTCGAGCAGAACGAAAACATCTAACAGTTAGCCCCGACCGTCCGGCACCGATAGGGTCGGGTGGTGCGGCCACCGCCGCCTCCGACGTGCGTCACCGTTTCGGTCGTAATCGCGGGCGAGTCGATTCGGTCATTTCGAACGCCAGCTGGCAAGTTGACGAATCGGCGCCAGATGGCCGAAAATTCGACCCAACGCGCACGCGAAGGCGGAAGAAACGAAGACCACGACCGCGGGCGAACGTTGTCGCCGAAAAGTGTCGGACGAGGCCGGCGTCGCGGCGTTTTCAAAATTTTCGTTTGAACTCGCCAAGCTTTCGACCGATAAGATAAGGCGCAACCGTTCGCCCAGGCCGAGTCTGAAAACGAGCGAATCAGAGGACCGGCAACGGAACGAGTCTTTTTTCGACGCGACGATGAAATTTTACGGGTCGTGAAAGTCGACGGCGTCCGGCGTCGGGTGGAGACACGGTACGCCGGTCAGGCTTACGGGTCGCCGCGCCGCGCCGCGCCACTACTATAAACACGCACGCGCGATTACGTGCCAAGAGAGAAAGCGTTCGTACTTACATGAGCGTTTCGTCCGGATCCATGAGCGGTACGGCAGCGGCGCATAAAGCGTCCGCATTGGCCAGTAACACTTTACTAACGATGCCTGGCTCCGTTATATCTGCGAAACGAATATACGATAACGAATAAGATAAACGCGCAATTAGGTCAACGTTTAAAGCGCGCAGAATAAAGGGTTGGGTGGTGGTGGTGGTGGTGGTGGTGCTGGTGGTGGTGGTGGTGGTGCTGGTAGCGATGGCGGTGACGATGAAGATGGGGTAGGAAGAACGCGGTAAAGATCCGAAAGAAAGAAAGAAAAAAAAATTCGAGCCAAAAGCGAATCAACTTACTCGGCCACTGCGGTAGTCTGACCAGCGGATTTATGATGGGCAGCATTTTCTGCGTCGCCGCTTTGTTCGACGACGATTCTTTCGGATCGACGACGCCCACCGATTCGGCAGTCGCTGGCGGAATACTGATATTCGATATACGTCGCGTCGGACTGGGTGAACAATGCGACGACATTAAGGGCGACGCTGCCGACACTAAAACACGAAAATTAGAGGGCGCGAAACAAAGCAGCGCCATCGGCCGAGACAAAATGGGTGGTCGGACGGCCGATGGCCGATGGCCGACGGAGACCGTGGGTACGGAAAACAGAAAATACGCGAGAACTGGAGGCGACCATCGGCCGGAAGAATATTGCGCAGGTACTTACGTCTTCTACAGTTTTCGGTCAGTGCGCGCACTTGTTCGTTTGGTAGTTTGATGCGGCCGTCGGCGTCCGCGGCAGCGCTGTACGAAGGCGACGGCGGGTCGACGACGACGGTCGGACCGGTGCTGTCCGAATTGGCGATACCGTCGCCGCGATTCAGTCCGCGAAACTTGACGTACTCCTCGTCGTCCGTCTCTGACAGGGTATAACTCGTGCGATCCGGTCTCGGGTCGCGATCCGACAACTGCACCAGCCTATCGAAACTGGTGGCGAGATTGCCGTCGGAACCGCGAATTCGAACGCTAATGCCGCCACCGCCGCCATTCACAGCGCAGACAGAGGCGTCCTCGCCGCATACACGGATTCGCGGTATTCCGAGCACGGTGTTGTTGGACGCTGACTGCGTACGCGTTCGCGCCGAACCGAGAATGAGCACAAAGGGTAAGCGAATAAGTGGCAAGGAGCCAACCAAAAATGGAAGACGAGACGCCAAGTGGCTTACCTTTTGTTCGCTTCCGGACGACGACCGACATTCGGGTGCGACGGCTACGCATTCGTTCTCCAGGTCGTCGAGCGACTTGTTGCGGTGTCGGCACTTGATGGACTTGCGGGCGATGTCGCTACCCTCGACGAAGTGCGCGATGCTGCACCGTTTAAACGAGCCGAGTCCCATCTCGCGGCGGTACTCTTCGCTGCACTCCTCCTCCTCTTCGGGCGACGTGCTGAACAGATTGGTCATGTCGAGTTCGGAGCCGGCGTCGCACACGCCCTCGATGCTGATGGCGAAACTGCGCTCCGACTCCTTCATCGAGTCGCGCAGACTCGATCGTTGGATGCCGCCGCCGCCGCCGCCGCCGCCGCCGCCGCCGCCGCCGCCGCCGCCGACGTAGCATTTCTCGGCTTCGATCGGCGGCCCACCTTCCGGCTGCACGCATTCCGCTCGGACGTCGCCGTCCACCTCGTCTTTGCGGCCGGTCGACCCTGCGACAAGCGAATTTATCGTATGAGCCGAATAGAATATACGACACGCCGCGACCAACGTTCGACGTTAATCGTTAAATAAAATACGTCGTCGTTTGGGTAACGCAATTTTTTAATTTCCGTCAACTAAATACACATTTTTAGGTCAAGTAAGCAGGTTTATGGGCATAACTGGAACGGAGCGCACACGCAGCGTGGCCGTCGCGTTTTACCTTCGGGACTGTCGTCGGACGTTTCCGAAGAATCGATGTGGCCGATGTTGGCCAGCACGTCGCTCAGCGAACCCATCGTCGCCGCATCTTTACGCAACGTCTCTCGCGCCACTGGGCCGGCCGCCAGCGCCATCGCCGCCGTCCTCTCCACCACACCCACACCCACGACGACGTTCGCATCCGCCTCGATCGCCACCTCGACCGGCGCCACTTCGTCGTCATCGCCGCCACCGCTGACGTCCTTTTCGTCGCTGTCGTCTTTGTCGGCGTCGCCGCCACCGCAAATGCGACCCGCCTCGTTGCCTGCCGATCGAGTACGCCGCATCGAACGAATTTCGTCGAACAAAACGCAGCGACTCGTGTTCGCGTATGCATCGTATTCGGCCAAGTTGAAACCCACATCGCAACTAGCGTACCGAAAACAAGAGCGGAAAAAACAAATCGCTTCCATCGTAATTCGCTGTCGCAGTGAAAAAAATTTCTAGTTTTTTTTACACCCGCTAAATTACGGACAAACTGTGTCGGTGGCGAGAGAGAATCGAGATCTCACTTTACCCCCTCGTACAGAAACAAATCCGAACTAGAAAATTAGCTGACTGACAGGAAAGGAAAGCGCTAAATTCCTTTTTCCTTTACCGCAATATAACTAAACGCAAAGGGGAACATAATTTTACGTCGACTTCGACGATCGTCTAAAGGTTACCTCTTTTCCGAATACTTGCCGTGAAATTGAAGACAAATAAATAAATACAGATTTTATTCGTAGGAACGAATTAATCCTCGCCGCCCCCACCACCAACAACACCGTTCATTAGTTTCTCCGGATTATCGGAACACCGCTTTAACTGCGATACGACAAAACGCGATGACAGTGAATCCGACAAAATCGAATTCAACATTGTTGGCGAGAAAAGAGTTTGGGTTAGAATTCGGCTCTTTAAAATTTATAAAATTATTCGAGAAAGGATTCAGTTGGAAAAGCAATTGCGAGTAAGGGCCACCACAGTCATCCCACGTCGTTTCCTCCGAAAAAAACACAAAAAAACACAAAAAAACACAAAAAAAAAACACGAAAATCGCGTATTTCCGAATCAGTACAAGTTTTTCAGAAACCACTCTGCGGTACTTGTGTGGAAAAACAACGGATCGAAAAAAAAGACGACAGAATTCGAAGATACTCCAGAGGAATCGATTGAAACGAAAGCAAATGCGTATACGCCGTTTTTACGGTATATTCGACTGTTTTGCTGACTGGCAGAAAATATCCGATATCTGTGACGTTAAACGTTGGCCACGTATAATCTTTCGTTCTCGCGTTTCGTACGAAACTACCATACCTACGCGTGACTTTTTGATATTTGATTAAGAACTTTGGCAAAAGGAGCACCCAGGTTTAAAAGCACGATGTTAGAGAAAATGGGCAGACATGAAAAACCAGCGGTATTACCCGATTTGCGTAGCTACGACAAAAAATTGTTCCACCTACCACTCATTCGATCTTGTCTTCAAGTACCGAACGGGTAGAAACTGCTCTGGATTCATAGACACTCCTCGGGTGTTTGCTCCAGTAACTGATGCATTCGAATACAATTTCACTGTTTTGTTCCACGTAGTGATTTTGTAGTTTTTACCTCGCACGTAGTCAGGCCCTCTAATAGAACTGCGACACCAACAAAGATCTTTCTCCCTATATCCACGAATTTAGGCGATTAAAATTGTAGTATCCATTTCCGACGAGTAGAAGTTTGCTTGAGAATCCCAATAAGGCTGTCAACTTATCGTTCTAACGTTAGTAGATGAGCATGTGGAGTAATCACCTGAAAAATGTTCTTCTAATTGACGCGTCGCAGGTTTAAATCGCCACGACACCTATTTGATTTTTTTTTTCAAGTTTACTTCTTCCCCTCGAACGAAGTGATTTTTTTTCTTCAAACAGCCATTTGTTGTTAGTCCACCGCTAAGTACGGCGAGTGGTCGAGGGATCCTAAATACGGTGACAAATTTGGTGCGAATTCTTTTTGTTTTGTTTTTTTAATAAAACAATAAGCGAGACATTTTATTCGTATACTCTTTGATTATTTTTTCCTTTAATTCGTCTCGAAGGTGTCCTATACCGATCATCGTTACGTTTTTCGCTAAATTTGTTAGCGACGTTGCCAGTAAAACGGAGCGCGTTTTATTAATCAAAGGTTCCGAAGGTTTTTTTTTTTTTTTTTTTTTCGTTTCAGCAGCGGAACAATTTTGCGGCCGCGAACGCGACGAAGTCGACAGTTAAAGATCGAAATTGAATTTTGAATTCGGGTATCGACTGGCACTACGGTCGACGTGCAAATTAATGACAGGGGAGCCATACGGAGGAACGGGGGCAACGTTGGAAGCGTACGTAGTACAGTACGCACGAATTTTGCGGCGAATAATTGGCCGGTACGTTTTAGCGGGCGGCGCGCGGCAAAGGGAAGGGGGGAGATGGCTAATCAGAGTCGCTTAAGACGTCACGACGATATTACCTTTCCTCGCCAAGTGGCTCGGCGAATGATCCGTGCCGCGAGTCGGCAAATTCTTTCGGCACCGGCAACGATTCCAAGTTAATATCAGCCGAAGACGACGAGTCGCGACGAAAGTCGGGCAGCGGCGAAATCGAGCCAACATTTGGAATGGCGGTTGGCGACAGCTGTAGCCGCTGATTCTGGCAATGGGAGCGCTGCTGACGCGGCTGTTGTTCCTGCAGGCCAACGAGCAGTCGATGAGTGGTGTGGTGTTCGGACGATTGATTGAAAGGTGGGGAAGGGGGGAGAAAGAGCGGGCGGAAGTGAGAAAACGGATAGTCTGGGCGAGGAGCGGACTGCTACTCACCTTGAGGCCGAAATCGGCGACGAAAGCGGACGACGACGACGAAAAATTAGCCGAGTCGTCGGCCGCCTTTTCCGCGTGCTCGACTACGCGACGCACCGCCCGCTTCAGACTATTCGCTCGCAGCAGCACCCGATCTTTTTTCACCTGAAACGTGCCACACACGCAACATACGTGACAAAACGGAACATTAATCGACGAAACGGTCGTCGTCCTTCAGCGTTCTCGCGTTCAGCGCCGCCATTTGAACAACGCGCTTACCGTCGTTGTCGTTAGTTCGCCGCTCGCCGCCGCCGCCGCCGCCGCCGTCGCCACCACCAACGTCCTTTTGTCCCCATTGTCTTCGCGACGACTCGCCACCGACGCGGCAGCGTCGGACGTTGCCACGCCTTCTTCGCAGCCGGATACCGGTTCCTGCGCAACCGTCAAAGCGACCACGGCGTGAGCATCTCGAAGAATACGACGCGATAGCGAAACTGGGGCAGAAGCTCGCCGACTACTTACACTGGACGCCAAAGTGGCGAAAAGTTGTTCGTCTTTCAGCACGTCCAAAAGATGGCTCAATTTGTTCTTCAACTGGCCGCATTTTTCGTTCAGGTCCTTGTCACCGTGCAATACGCTCACGTCCGACACTTTCGTAACGAAATCTTTCACCGTTTCGCAAAGTACTCTGTCGCGAAGAAAAACAAAAAAATACGTGAGTGCCGCTGTGGCTCTATACCGACGAGGGATAGATGTGTGAAGCGGAAAATATGTAAACAATACTAAAGCGACAAATTTTCCATTAATTCGGGTTTCATCTAAAGACGAGTACGTTTATGCGAAATCTGTCCTCTTTTCAACGATACCAACCTCAGCTCGCTAATTTACATAGTTAGCGACTGAGGAATCATCGGGTGAAATAAGGAAGGGTTTCTAGTTGCATTTTTTCGTTTGTTCATTTCCAAATTGATCAAGATGACTGGAAAATCATACGGGAATTTTGTCAACTTTTTCCTTTTTCCAGCAATACCGACCTTAACTTTCTAGCTTAAACAAAGGCCGAGAAATCATCGAATAAATCAAACAGGATGGTTTCAAAACTGAAATGTTGCCTTTTGCGTTCAACTTCAACGGATGAGGGACACGCATACGCATACGCACACGCACACGCACACAACCACATACCTACACGGACACAAAGACACATAAACGAGTCTTACGATCTGACGCTGACGTCGTACGTTTCGCGTAGCCCCTACCAACAGCTAAGAGATGTTTACACATGAAAAAAAAATTCGCCGAGTAAAATGGATGATGTTAATCAAGAAACTGGAGAAAAGTCTTTGTTTTTGGCGAAATGTACGGACAAGATCGTTCGAATAACATATTCGCCGGCAGATATTCGCTACCATTCGAGTCGGAATAATGCAATGTTTCGAGTGTTTAGAAAATATGAAGGAAAATTATCGATACAATACCTACGACATGAGCGTAAAAATTACCTCCAAGCCAGAAAAAAAAAAGTTTAAAATTATATTTTCTTTTAAATTAGGGTAGCCTACGCACATGCAGTTCGAGACGAACAACCTGAAGGCCGAAGAAGCGCATAAATGATGCAGCATTTCGAAAGTTCATTTTTTCGAATCTCCTGTTAAAAATAAAATGTAGGTTGGCTCCTAAGAGAAAGTGCGTTAATAAAACAAACAAAATCAACTCCGAATAACGCGAAATTGAACGAAAAACTCGGGAAATATACGCGTAGGTACATTACTGCGATCGAAAAAGCGAATAGAGTAGATCCGTTAGATGGGCGTTACCTTACTCGTCTCTGTCACATTGGGCCAAAAATCCCATGTACCAACTCGCGCCCAATAGGGCAGAGCAGATTTTTTACAGACTTATCCGTAACCACAAACCCAACTCGATTTACGCGACAGTAATATCCGATTTAATCGAGTAATCGTCCGAATGATTATAAAAAAATAAACATCGAATTATTGATTTACCGCTAGGTTCACCCCTACCAATATACATAGCGTCAGCGAGTAAAAGTACCACATCTTATTTATGCGTATATCTATACATAACATAATCTATATTATTGATATACACTGTGCGATAAAAAAGAACATTCGCTCACTGCGAAGTGCAACTACATCGGTAACGGTGAATCAGAAGAAATTTCTCTACACGATACCCATAATTATATTTATACTCGGGAGGTTTTAAATAGAGACAAGTACCTAATAAGAAACGTTTTTGTTGATTAATTTTGCTTTCGACGAGTAATAGGGTTTTACGCAATATCGAGAAGCACTTTGATTAGGACGAGTAACGATAATTTGGCGCTGGATTTCGAATGCTGGACAGCGAACGAAGTCGCTTTAACTACGGTTAAGAGCGAGACATCGGATCATCGATGCCCACTTATCGTACGATAGTCGATGCGTAATGACACGCGGCATAAACCACCGCCGAGCCAACAAGACGACGTCCGCTAGACGACTTACTCGCACGTAACTGGATGGCACGCGACGCAGACGGCCGAGTGACGCTTGTTCAACGAGACACGCGAATTGGTAGCAGTACCGGCTGGAAGAGGGTGATTACGGTCGTAATTCATCCATCGCCAAAAAAAAATTTCAATTTAAAACACGATTATTGGATTTTTCAGATTTCACAACCACGAAATATACAACAAATTGTTAAATTGGATTTGATCCACCCCGCCCCTCCAAAAAAGGGAAGAAATCTTGAAACCGTGCCTAATTGGCACGCCGCAGATGTGGCGATGCGCAGATCCACGCAATCGCGTATTGCAGGTTTCGCATACGCATCCGACGTACCATCCACCCTCACGGAGGAAAAACCATACGGCAGGTTAGCTAGCTACCGGATTAGCGGAAGGGCGACGACCATAACGTATTCTTCGAGAAGAACACGGCGAAAGGTGGAAAAAGAGAGGCGCTCTCGCTGATCGCACGAGTCGAGTCGAGTCGAGTCGAGAGGTCGAGACGGGAAGTAAGGGTGGCGCGGGCCACCGAACGATTCCGAGTCGGATAATTCGTACTATCGTACTTGACGGACTCGATGATGACGGTACGTTGATCCGAGTGCAATATATTGGTCAAATGCGACAGGACGGAATCCTCGTACGCGGCCGCCGTCGACGCAAGATCGCTTTCCTTCGCCAAGCCCGAGTGCATTGTCAGCTTACCGACGTCACCGACGGTTATACTACGCTCGAACACCATGATACTCCACCTGCGACACGAAGGCGAACGCCTATTAGGATGGCACGCAGCGTTCACGTTGCAGCCGCACCCGAAATCGGCGGGGCGATGGCAAACGTTTCGAGAGGGCTCAACGTGTAACGTGCACCAACCTATCTAGAATTTTCGGACTAGCGCGTTCGTATCGTTCCAAAAGTTGAGGTAAATGCGTGTCGTCGTCGCACGACGCACCCCAGCCCAGAACTCTGGCCAGATCGTTTCCAGTACCCAGCGGTAAAACGCCCACTTCGCACTGTAACTGTGACGACGACGTGAATCAGAGCGGCGAAATATTTATTTGCACCGAGGAGAGGTCGAGAAACGTCCCTTACTTGCATATTAAGTCTATCGATTTCGGAAAGCACCCATCCGACGGAGCCGTCTCCGCTGCAAACGAGCACCCGGAACGGATCAAAATTACGAAATAGTTTCAGTCTGCGATCCAAACGAACAAACAAACAAACGAACCAACAAATTAATAGGTTACGGTTGTCCGGCCGGCGAAGACGAGTTCGCGGGTAGGAAGCGATGAGCGTCGTCGACGCAAGAAAGCGAACGAATTTGTCGCAAAATTTTCGTACCCTAACGTTGGTCCGCTAGTAATTAAATCGAACACTTGAGCGGGATTGAGTATCTGACGAAAACGACGAAGAAATTTCACTCCTTGATTGTCTCCGGATTTTGAATTCACGAATACTAATAACGGTGAACAGCCTTGTGGTCTGACGGCTTCCCAAGCGTCGTCTGTTCCTGCGTTATAAACATAAAACGTGTAGGTAAGTACGCAAACACAAACGCGTAGACGTTAAACTTTAATTGTACCGAAGCTGCGTACACGCGCACGACGGAAGTAACGAACGTAAAGCGAATGACGACGACGACGACGACGATGATGATAATAATAATAATAATAATAATAATAATAATAATAATAATAACGATAATAATAACGATGATAATAATATTAATAATAATATTAATAATAATAATAATAATAATAATAATAATAATAATAACGATAATAATATTAATATTAATAATTATAATAATATGTAATAAAAATATAAAAAGGTGACGCGGTATCGATCGTATTTCTTACCAATACTGTGAATGGCAGTGGGAGGTACAACACTGACGTGATTTGGACCCAGCGGGCAACGAGTCGAGTGTTTAGGACGGCAGGCAGTATGAACGCTGGTGCGACACCACAGACATCGCCAATCTTGCATTCTGGTAGCAGCGAGAAAACAAACGTGTTGAGAAATCGCAATTACCCGTCCTCACCTTCGCCCCACACGCAATAACGCTTTTCACCTACTTCAGCACCGATCCGCAAGTTTTTTCGCATACGGCGCACTTGGCCGACACGGGAAGATTTCCCTCCATCCATTGGTGGGGCATCAAAATATTCTGCGAAATATAAGAACCGATTACCAACGACGGCGAGGAGAACAAAAATTTCGCAACAAATCGCCAGTCGTTTCTTTAAAAAACACATTTTTGAGGCGACGCTAGAGTATTCGATAATATTTCGAGATAGTTGTAGCGTTTATTCTTACGCAGCGAGTTGTTCCACATCCATCAGACGATTTTAAACATCATTTATAAATTAGCTCGAATATCGAGGGCACCTGCGTCGAGAATTAGCTACTGACAAAAATATAAAATTTCTCCGCTATACGGAAAAACATCGAATCGCGGGCATGTTTTCGCCTCTCGCCACCTTCGATCGTCACCAGGGCGACCCGCAACTTCCTCACCGTGGCCCTATAATTTCTCAGGCCATAATTACGACGTCGTCCCCCCCCCCCCGCACGAGGCGTCCTCGGTCGCCATAGTCTATCCAAAACAAGAAAGACGCGACGTCATCCGAGCCGACGGACCAGTGGAGAAAGAAAAAGGTAAAGGTGCACACTATTCGACGAAGGCCGCATCCAAAAATGCTGTTTATCGATACGTTTGTTTACGCGCTTCATGTCGCTGTGAATTGCCAACATCTCCACGACGTCACGTCGTTCTTATTCGGGACGGAGTATACCCGGAAGTATATACCTCGCCAGAGTGGCCATCACGGAGAAAAACACACGCACGCTAAACGGGGAAAACGGTACAATTCAAAAGTAATGGCGCGCGATGACGTCGTCGCGTCGGTCGCACCGAAACGCGATCGACGCGAATTCCCGACCGATACCCCGGCCAGTCCAAAAGCGTATCGCGAGAATACTGTGCGAAAGGTACGTACGCCATCGTTGTCCTCGATAATATCTTTGCCCACGCTGGCCAGCGTCGTCCATTTGCAATTGCTTATCGTTTTGGTGACGCATCGTTTGTGCACTTTGCATTTGCACACTTCGCAGCTGAGTCCGTGCGACGTGACACCTGCGCGCAGAAAAGCGAAAATTAACGGCGACGTTACTTTCGAGAATTCGGAAGGCGACGCGTCGACGGCGTGCCGCGTAGCGCGCGGCATCGAGGTGCCGCCGAATAAGCGTGCGCGGCGTACGGTCGCGGAAGGCGGAACGCGGCCATCGAACGGACTTCAATCTACGGCGCCGAACGAGGCGGCGCGCCGCCACAGTCGATCGAAGACGCCCAACGAACGGATGTCGCGCTCTCGGTCCGCCGCCCGAAACGCAGCGCTGTAGTATTCGCGATTAAATTTTGACGAACGGGCGCGCAGCCGAACCTGTCGACGAAAATACGAAAATACGAAAATACGAAAATACGAAAGGGAGAGGGGCGCCGGCCGCCGGCCGCTAAGCTCGGGGCGGCAACGCCACGTCGTCGCCCCGTTTCGGCCGACGTGACTCGCGTATTCGTAAGACGACCAGCTGATCGATCGTCGACCGTCGTAATTTATTAATAGTCGCGTATAGACGTTGGCGTCTCGAGTTTACCCGATAGTTGTTCTCTGCACACGTTGCAGTAGGTAGGACGGGCGTGAGAGGTGGCGTGCCATGTATGCTGCCCCGAAAGGATTTTCTGCACGTCTAGTCCACCCTGAAAAAAAAGCGCGCATCAGCGACCGACTTTCTTGCAGGACGTGCGTCGCGCACCATACATTACAGGTACGGAGGCGACGGAACGGCCCGCAAACTTACCTGGCAATACGAGTTAGCTTTGAGCGTAGCTAACCAATCTTCCATCGTTCAAATCATCGGCACGGAACGAGCGGATGCGTTTGCTGCGGCAGAGACGATAGCAGCAACGGCGACATCAGTGGCAGTGGCAGCGGCACCTACACCGGAACAGAGACAAAACAAGTGCGAGCGTTAAAAACGTTCGATCGGGTCGCGTGTACGGGTACAGGGGTGGCGGAAACCGCCACATATCGGTTAGCACTCGGATGGTTGCGAAACTGCCACGCGACGAACGCGAATACGAGGTACGAGGCGACAACCTGCAAGACGAATGACCGACGACGGCGTCAAGTACCAACGCGTACGGGATACATGAACCAGCAACCGACCAGCAACCGACCAACAACCGACACCAAATCGATCGAACGCACCAACTTCCGCAGTTCTCGGAGCCGCACCGCTTCGGATGGCACAAGTGCGGACGGCGAAACGCGTGCGACGTTTCAAGTCCAACAATCCAAGTCGGAACGGTTTCGCTATTTCTGAAACGGTCGCGGCGATAGCTCACCTATCTCTCTTCGCTCGCTGCTTACAGTAACACACTCTCATTCTCTCTCTCACACAGACACGCAGACGCACGCACTCTTCTTTATACTATTTTCGACTCGCTCGCACCACCTTTACATCTTTTCCGAATTTTTACCGCCGTTCGTCGAAACTGAGAGTTGAGACTCCCTCGACGGTCCAAAACGATAAACGAAACGAATCGCAAGTACATCATTTTCGCATATCGTTATCATTTGTGTTCGACTGCGACACTGTGTAGACATTCGGTCCCTTATCAGTTATCACCATAGACAGCAGCTCGTTTCATTTCTGTAACCCAGATTCGCCACTTTTTTTTTCTTCAAATTCGTTCGAAAAGTGAATCAAATTTGATATTAATTGCGAATCTTAAGATTCTTTGCGGATCGTTAATAAATCTAAATTTTTGATTTTTGCAATTTATTGTTTACAATTACATTACGATTACGCAATGGGTTAGACACTTGACAGCAGTAAGCAGTACGTATGACTTATTTATCTATACTTGACAGTTCTCGTCGTAATAGTCGTAACGTAACTCGTTTTTTAAGCGGATGCGTAGCGGATATGTATATGTGTTGTGTACCTACAGTACATACGTATTTAATTGAATATTTAAGCGAACAGAATTGTCATTTACCGAATGCTTTATGCTTTAATTATCTGTAATATTTCGCATTTGCCGTAAATCAATCATCTACATGATGCGGAGTGCGTACGGAGTGGAGCGGGAGCGGATTAATAGCCGAAGTGAGAAACGCAGTATTATTATTTAATTAACGAAGATATATACACGCGGGCAATCTATCTGTTTTTGTTCATTGGTAGGTATATGTATATAACTTGCGCCGGCACAAACTCAAACGCAACTATACGCAGTCATATTGTAAGTACAAACGAAGAAATCGATTAATTGATCCAAATCAACGGATTGCGGGCGATTCAAAAATCGACAATTGTGTGTGGTACATCTCGTACTGCCATACAAGGTACTTGCCGCTATAACCACAAAGTATTAAATATAACAGATTAGCAGAGGACCTATGTGAGACGAAATACGCGCCACATCTTTCACGATTAAAATATCCTCCATCCCTACCCTAATGCTGCACCTACACGTAGCGAACAGCAAGCAACAACAACTACTTCACATTAGTGTAAATTTGCTGTCCACATCAAACAGCCCTAAAAAAATATTTTGTTTTTGCCGCTTGCCGTTGGCCATGTATGTTCGTAGAGGCGCGGCATAAGGTACCGACAATTTTCAGTCTCATTTTTCGCTACGAAATTCGAGTCGATTGTGATTTTTTAAATTAATATTTAATTTATATTTATTCGCATTCGTTTGATTAAATTATTTAAAAAAAAAAAAAATTTCAGACTTCTGCCCGTGGGCCCGAATAAGGGACAAGGAAATGTCGAATTCTGCACCGAAGAAGTGGGGACAAATAGGTTCGAAAGTGTGGTGCCTGTTTTCGTTGCAGCGTTTAGACGAACGTACGTCCTCCATTACATTTAACGCTCTGCGACTACAACGTGAGTAGTCGGTACTGAGTATTGACAAATGACCACCGATCCCCTTGAAGTCGCAAGTTTGGAACTGTCAGTTCCAGCTGACTAGATAGAGGACTTGTAAAATTTTCAGTTTTTAATTTGTATGCGAGGATGCGAGGATGCGAGGAATCGAAATTCAAAAGATTCGGTTCCATAAAAAATTTAATTCTCTTTGTGACCGAAATTGAAAAAAGTGGTGCATCTAGGTTACAGAAAGGAAACACGCCTGGCGGTGGTAGGACGGCGTGCGTAGACAAAGGAGGCGAGGCAAGGGGTTGAAGAAAATACTAATTGAATAAGTAATGCGAAGGCGAAAGGACGAAATCACGAAATCGGTTTCGGAATTAGATGACGGCTGTGTTAGCTGTGTGAGGTATTTTGATGCCATCATTTAGTCGCCAAGTGCTCGTTTTCCTCGGCTTCTACTCGTTGGGCCGATCATTAGCGAAATGAACGACTACGCTACACCTTCAGATAGGTACGAATAACGACTAAACAGTTAGTTGGACGTATCACACGACGTACACCGGTTGAATGTGTCGCATGTGTGGCTGGGCAAGTAAGCGGGCATCTGCTCTAATTACGGTTTCATGCAAGATGCATACAAGCCTATGGTAATTGTATACCATTAATAGGTATACGTGTATGCATATACTTACTTTCGTAATATTTTAGCGTATCGAAAAACTTCGGAATTGAACTTGAAACGACTTCCTGGCCCCTCCGAACCCGGCAAGTAACCATACCTATACTAACCATTGTAAGGGATTCCCCTCGAAGCCTTTACGGCGGTAAAACCAAAACTGAAAGACAAACTGCTGCGGGTTGTCATTCTTTCACAGGCGAGTGGAAGGCTAGATGGAATTTGGAAAAGGGGATAGAACTGCTTTTTAACAGTTAGAAAAAATAAAAACTAGTCCAAGTGAGATACGGCGGAAAAAATGCAAGAATTGGCCGAAAAATGGCCAGAAATGACCGGGAATGAGGTGGTGCTCGTACCACAGAACAGTAACTCCGATTTGACGTTATTGTCTGCGCGGCTTTTCGTATTCGCCGACTACGGCCATCGAGGAACCCTCACGCCTCACCTAAACCTCGAAGCGAAATAAGTATAAAGGCACAAGTAGGTAATAGTGGCTACTCACAATCTTGCAAGCTAGCTATAGCTACATGTGACTTACCTGTCTACAGTTGTATACACGACGATGAAGATTTAAAGCTGCGGTTATAAGTGGGTGAATCACGCCCCTAAATTATTAAGCGCTCGAGCCTGGCCTGACCTGACCTGGCCTGGCCTGGCCTGGCCTGGCCTGCCACATCATCTGGGACCTGAGTTCGCACCTGATGCTGTATAGGCGCCTGTTTTCGCCGAATCGCAAAAAGCGTGCAACCCAAACATTTAAATGTAAAAATTCGAAAAAAAGAGATAGAGGGCTGAAATTTTGCACTCTTGTAGGAGTGGGTTACTCGATTATTTATGCAAAATTTCAGCTATGTATCTATAGTAGTCTAATTTTGAGTAATTTTTAATTTCAATTTTTGTATTTGTGGCAAAACAAACTTTAAAAAAATTTGAAGCTGCCCAAGTTTTCCAAAAATTCTGAAACTCCCCACTATAATGGAGGATGATTACTAGATTAAGCAGATAAAGTTGTACTTTCTTATATCAATTTTTTTTTTTAAGAATTTTCCTAATGATTTGTACGCATAAAAAACAAATCAGAAAATTTTAAACTGCAAAAATTTTCAAAAAATTTTGAGACATGGGATAATGATCCAGGGCAATGGCTACTCAATTATGTGATTATGCAACTTTTTGTACGCACTGAGTAAAAAGTTGCGTAACTGCTCGTTGCAGGTGTTATTGAGAAAAAAACATTAACGTATGAAAAGTTGTATACCCAAACAATTTTAAGGAAACTGTTATGACAAAATTCTGCCGTAAAGTGAAGTACTGCACCAAAGAGCGGATCAATGGAGGGTGTGAAATAAAATTTTTGAAATTTAAAAATTTTTTAATGTGGTACACATTTCTACTTTCACTACGCTGAATTTAGAGTAAATTCGGAAAAAATTATTTTGGTTAAATTTTCATTAAAAAAGGGTGCTACAGCCAATCGCAGAAAGAATACAAATTCCTACAGCCAATCACAATTTCCCCACTAGTCGAAATGAGAGAATATCGATTAAATTAATATCGATATGTAATGTTTTATCGTAAGAGTATGAAGGAATTGGTGTTGATCGATATATCGATATGATATCGATATGTGTTTCATTTATATTGCGTTATCATTTTTTCAAACTTTAATTTTCATTAACGAATTTATGAAATGTGTACCACATTAAATGTTCTAGTTCGCTGACACCTTGGAGCGCGTTTTTTTATTTTTTTTATTTATATTGAAAGCATGGTATAGACCGTAAAAAAATTTGTCAAAAAAACAAGGATGAAGGTACTAAAGTGAAACTTTACCCATTTAATAATCAGGTAATCATTCTCAATTATTGTACCAAGTTTCAAAATTTTCGGATAACTTTTATCATTAAAAATTTTTCAAAATTGATTTTTCAAACATGGAAAAATTATAATTAAAAATCAAAAATTTCCCAAAGTTAGATTATTACAGATACAGAGCTGAAACTTTGCGTGAATAATTGAGTAACCGACTTCCGCAACTGTGCCAATTGATTCAGCTTTATATCTCTTTTTTCAAAATTTTTACATTTGAATGTTTGGGTTGCGTGACTTTTGGGTCACCCGGTATATACAAAATTGTACATGCATAAGCCAATTTCTTGTTACCACAATAGAGGTCGCAATTTTTATCCGAATAGTCACGAAATTTGGAACGAATTACATTATTACTAAGCCGAGGACCTGACTATTGATTTTATTGCGGATTAGCCGTACACACGTACTTCCGGTATGGCAATTTTCCTTTTTATTTTAGCTGTAAAATTTTCAATTTTCGATTAATAACTACGAAATTTAAAGCAAATATTCACGATGATCCGTAATAACCCGCTATAAATTTTGGTACGGATCATGTAACATTATTTTCGTTTTTATTTTGGTTATAAAAATTCTTAATTTTGGATCAATAGGAACGTAATTGGGAAAAAATATTTACTACGATATATTAATAACTGTTTATAGTGACTGACTAGCTACCTAATTTTATAATTTTGGAAAACCTGCTTTTTCTGACGGTGCTGCTGCTGGTCGGTTTTTGTTTTTTAGCTCGTTTAGTAGAGACTGTGACTGATCGATCAACGATCGATCTTCTTTCACAATCTTCGATCGTGATCGATTAAAAAACAATTGACGGATCAATTTTTTTTCAACGATCGAGATCTCTCTAGATCAAACAAATCAAACGGCCAACAAAAATAAAAATAAAAATAAAAATATTATCCGTTCTTTTGGTTTCGGTTTGGAACATCGAACTGGAATTGGCTCTTGTCCGATACGAATACCTACGTAGGATGCGGAGGGAATTTGTTTTTTGCGGTGTCTCGAAATTTTATAAGGAATGCACTCGGCTGGAAATTTCTCAAGAATTTGGCAAGTGAACCGTGCGTCATAATTCGACTCATTGGCACGAGACAGGGTTTTGGGTTGGGACAGACGAGGCGGGTGCCGGACACCCGCGAAGGTGTTCTTGAGATATTAAAAATTAAAAGGTAAGATAACAGGCTGCAGTCGTTGCCGACATACGTACCTCGTAGCCAAAAATTCCGAATGTCGTTTCTCAAATAGGATGTGCGTAAGCGAGGTACCTATACCCGTATAATATTATCATATTTTATAATAGAGCTACACCTACCGGCTGAACCTGTGCGAATGATTCGCACAGATAATATCGATAACAATCGGTGCGTCCGGTTCCGGCGCCATCGGTCTGCGCACTCCTTCACTTTTTTCTCTTTCGCAACGTCCGACAATATAATATTAATATAGCATTTCGTTTCGGCGTTAGGTGTGCTTTACCAAGGCCTGTTCGTCGACACGTTTTTCGTGAAAATCCGTCCGTGGGTGGCGGCGCACCAGGCGGAATCAGAAGGTGCGACCTACCTTTTACCGTATTCACACACCGAGCGGCGTACAGGTATACGTAATATAAATCAGGTGCCTATATTACACCTAGTTAGGCGGTATACGGCATAATTACGGCGCAGGGATGAACGTCGGTGTACGACGTACGCACATACGCGTAACGAAATCCGCCAACCAACTGAAAAGGGGTAGTACACCCATTTGTGTGGGGGTCGGGCCGAAATTTAAGGTGCGAATACTTTATTGGGTTGGTGACTTCGGTGCCTCGATCAGATTCGAAGACGGCCCTGTCGAGGGTTAGCCCGTCGGCCCGTTACGGTTTTCGAAATGCGGCGTTTTGAAATTCGAAATTTTCTTCGATTGCGATGGGCGTGGGTAGCACCGCCACCGGAATATCAGTTCTCTCGAAGGGCGGCCGCTCTCTCCGCAGTGGGCGGCCCAGCACGTCGATCGGCTTCGGCTGCGGTAGCTGTAAACGGGCGGAATAGCCGCGCAGGTGAGTTAGTCGAAATTAACGGCCGCACGTGTCGTTCGGTTGTACGCGCATTTTTTATTTTCATTTCGTTTACAATTGACGTGAATTTTACGATTAGCGCGTCGGTACGGTGACGCGCGGCACGTGGGCGCGCGACCATACGGACGGTGCGCACACCCGTCTGCGGGCTGCCTACGTGCGCCGGCGACGAGAAGAAATTAGCGACGCGGCGCAACAACGGCGCGTCTACGGGCGGCTGATGCGCAGCACGGCTTCGACGATGGCGGCCGAGTCGATGTTGAAGGCGCGCAGCAGCTGCTGCGGCGTGCCGGAACGCGGCACCTCGCCCACGGCCAGCGTTTTGACGCGGCACGGCCGGTCGGCGACGGCGGCGAGAACGGCCTCGCCGAGGCCGCCCTCGTAGTAATGGTCTTCGACGGTGACGATGACGTGGCCGCACTGCGCCGAGTGGCTGGCGATGGCGGCCGCGTCCAGCGGTTTCACCGTGAACGGGTCCAGAATGCGGACGTGCGTTGCGTGCTGGCGGCGCAGTTCGTCGTGCGCTTTGATCGCCTCGAAGAGGGTGACGCCGGCGGCCACGATCAGCGCCTCGTCTCGGTCGGACTGGCGGACGACGCACGCTTTGCCTACGCGGAAGAGCGCCTCGTTGCAGTAGAGCTGCGGGGTGGGGATGCGCGCGGTACGCACGTAGCAGATGCCCTTCGTGTTGGCCGCCAACTCGACGGCGCGCTCGGTGCTGACCGCGTCCGACGGATAGAATACCGTCGAGCCGGCGATGCTGCGGAACATGGCCAAATCCTCGAGCGCCATCTGGCTGGGGCCGTCCTCGCCCACCGTCACGCCGCAATGCGATCCGCACACGTTGATGTTGGACTGCGAAATGGCGCCCATGCGTAACTGGTCGTAGGCGCGCGTCAAGAACGCGGCGAACGTACTCGCGAAGACGATGCCGCGATCTCTGCACGCGATGCCGGTCGCCACGCCCACCATATTCTGTTGCGGATCAAAGGCGTACGTAATTTTTCATTATATTATAATCTACAGTTACCTCTCTCTCTCTCTCTCTCTATATATATATATATGTGTGTATATATATATATATATATATATATACACGCACGCACGCACGCACGCACGCACGCACGCGCCCACACCCAAAGTACGATAGTGTACTACGTGTATGTATAGGTATACTATCCGCGTATACGTGCGTAAAATTGCCGTAGGTAACGCGGATACGTAGGCCAGACGTTTAGGGATAGTTGGGGCATGCGCGACGTGCGATGTACCTATTAGGTGGGCTAATTGTAGGCACTGGTCGGCGGTGACGTGCGGCAAACGTGAAAAGCGACCAACGACGGGGAGGAACGAGGTGGGTGCCCCCTCGGGGACGTCGGTTCAGCGCTTAAACATCCCGCGTCTTCGAGCCTATATACGCGTACTGTACGCCGACGTAGGCGTAGAATGCGCGCCCGCTGCAGTGCGCTTGTTGCGTGGCGTAGCTAATTGGGCGCTGACGTTGGCGACGCGAGCGAGCGAGCGAGCGAGCGAGCGAGCGGATTTCGAAGCGGCGGCGTTCGATTAATTTGACGCGTCGAAAGTGGGGGCCGCGGACGGGGTGCGGACGATAGGGTTGGGCGGTGGTTCGTGCGGCCGAAACGTTCGTACGAAGTAGGCGGCGACCGAGCGTCGACCGGCCGGAAGGGCGTTTAGGGCGGAGGAGCGCCGCCGACCAGCGGGCTGCTGCCGGATGGTGGGCGCGGCACCGGCCGCGGATGCCTACCTGTTCGGCGATGAAGCACTCGACGAAGTTGCTGGGAAAGCTGTGGCGCACTTCCTCCGAGAAGGTCGAGTTCTTCATGTCGGCGTCGAGGGCGAACACGCGATCGTTACTCTCGATCAGCTTGCGCAACGCGGAGCCGTAGGCGCGGCGCGTCGCCAGCACGGCGCCCGCCTCGTAGCCGGGCGGCGACGACAGTTTCACGGGCGATACGCGGACGGGCGGCACGACGACGTCGGCGCCCGGCTCCGTAACCTCGCCCTTGGCGTTCGCGTCCTTCATCAGGCCGCGCACGTGCTCGACGACGCGCGGCGCCAACTCGCCGAGCGGTTTGCCGTGCCAGCCCGTCGCGTCCTCCGCCTCCAAAAAGTATTTGCCTTTGAAGGTCTTGGCGACGACGGCGGTCGGCCGGCCGTCGGCGTCGGCGTCGGCGGCCGCGCCGAACGCCGCGCTCAGCGCGCGCACGTCGTGCCCGTCCACCAGCGTCACGTCGAATCCGAAACTGCGCAGCCGGTCGCGGTACACGTCGGTGCGGTGCCCCAGCATCGTCGCCTCCGACTGCCCCAAACGGTTCACGTCGAACACGACGCACAGGTTGCTCAGCTTGTAGTGGGCCGCGAAAGCGACGCCCTCCCAAATGCTGCCCTCGGCGCATTCGCCGTCGCCGACCACGCAGTACACGCGGTACGCGCTGCGGTCCACGTACTTGCCGACGTAGGCCATGCCGCAGGCCACCGACAGGCCTTGGCCCAGCGATCCGGTCGCCACGTCCACGAAACTGAGCCGCGGCGTCGGATGCCCTTCGAGGTCGCTGCTCCACTTGCGTACGTTGGCCAACTCGGCGACGGGGAAGAGGCCGGCTTCGGCCCACGCCGCGTATAAGGCGGGCGCCGCGTGCCCCTTGGACAGCACGAGGCGGTCGTTGGCGACGTGGCGCGGGGCCCGGATCGAGTAGCGCATCGTGTGGAAGAAGAGGACGGAGAGAATTTCGCAGACCGACGAGCAGGTGGTCGGGTGGCCGGACTTGCAGGCGTTGGTCATCTCGACCGAGTGGATGCGCAATTTGTGCGCCAAATCCTGCAGTTGCTGCGCTTTCGCGTCGGTCAGCGACGCCGACGTCATGATCGTATCGGTGTTGCGGCTGCCGCTGCTACGCTGCGCCAAGTGGGTCCGACGATAAGGTATATAGGCGCGGCGCAGGTTGGCGGTATATATGCGAGGGGCGTTACGCGGGTATATCGACGATGCGGCCGTAACGATTTTTACGTTTCTCGCGTCGATACGTAATTTACCGTAGGTTCGTAGGTTCGTGGGTTCGTGGGTTCGTGTGCTTTTACGGTTTTCGACGAACGACGCGTTAGGCCGCATTTTGCGGTGCCTAGCAAACGCCTTCCGCCTTCTCGGTTTCAACCGCAAAATCACGCATTCGCCTATTGGTAGGCGCGAAGGCCGACATTGGGAGCGTCGGCGCCGCGCAAAATACGTATGGGCGCGTACGCCGTCCGTCTGAAATCAAAACGTTTCGCCGGAACGAACGGCACCATTGCCGAGCTTCGTTTTTCATTTTGTGGAAGGGCGAGAGATAATCGACGAATGTGGTTGGGGGTTGCGCGCGCGCGCATACAAGTGTACGCATACGGCGGATGCGTACGCATAGGTACGTATAATTAGGTATAACGTAGGATACAAGACGTGTAGACCGTATCTGGTCTCGGTACCTACTACCTGCGGGTACGTAGGTATATAGCGTACCTACTCTCGCATATATTCGAGGACTACGTGTGCTGGAAGATGATTGGTTACGTCAGTGCGGCCAATTATACAAAATGTCGAACACGTCGGTTCCGGGCCAACTGCAACAACGATAGGTAGGTTACCTCCTATACGCGAGGAGAAATCCTCGCACGATATAAACTCGGAACTATTATTAAGTTGGCACCCTCGGAACCTATATATATATATATATATATATGTGCGTGTGTGTATATATATATATATATATATATTGAACTTGGAATGCGTAATATACGTATATTATAATATAGGCTAAAACAATTTTTACGCGAGAAATACTCCAAACAGGCCTACGTTGTATCGACGAGCAATTCGTCTTTCTAAATCTGATACTCGGACTCGACATACTTCAGCTTCGATAGGCAGATACTCGAGTAAATATTTCTTAAATGTTTTCGCCAAATACACGTAGCCTAACGCGTCGGTACTATAGTATTTTAAAGGATTTCTATCCGTACGATACCTACCCTATAAGTATAGTCTGTTTATGTTGGCAGCTATCTTTCTTATACGCGTGTTCGGAAACAGATCCCTCGTAATGTACCTACTTAGGAAATGGGGGCGGTAAAACTATTACCGCTGCCAGCGGCAAAGTCAATCGTCAGACCAGGATTAAGGTTCTGTGGGCCTCGGGGAACATCCCGGCCCAATGGGCCCTTTAAAATCGTATTAATCTCAAAATTTTTTCGTCAACCCTGTTAAGGTCTTTCGTACCTACTTGCGCTAGTCAAGTCCCAAAACTTGCCAAGTAAAAGTGTGCAACTACTTGCCTTTAATACAAAACCAATTTAAAAAGAAAAAACTCGGCGCTTCGCGCCTGGGGAGGGGGCTCCGCCCCCTCCACCTCCTGGGGTGTTATTACTTTGAGCCTGACGGCTAAAATGTAAAATACCTGACCCTTCAGGTTTTAGCCCCCTCTCTCTCTCTTCCTCTTTCGATATACAATCAGTGTCTTCATTATAATGTGTGGTCTTATATACGCGCTACTTTTGGGTAGCTCTTTCCTGTCGTTTTTTGGCTGGGGACCCATCGCTAAAACCTGAAGGGTCAGGTTAAAAAAATTCTCTAAAAACCAAACAGGAAATTGAAACTAACCTTCGAAAGGAAAAACTTTCAAATTTCACATTTTCCTATCGGGGCTTTTCAAAAATCTATTGGAATTTTCGACCTCGTTCGTGGACCTATACGCACGAGTCGCCAAAATGTTTATCTCGAAATGTACTTTCACACAAATCAACGAGGTTTATCGCTCGTTCGTTTTAATTACATTACTCGGATGTGCGCCTACACATTTTCATCGTAATATACAGTTTTAAAAATGCGAATTCCATCGACAGTAGGTACTCCATCTTTGCGGGTGTTTATCGTGCGTAATGGTTTGTCTCGCATAAAAACGGATACCGGTTACACACGCATACGACAGTGCGAAGCGAATTGCTCGAAGAGGTTCGCAACGAATTTCAGAAGGAAACGACGTTTGGTAAGATTGTTCGCCTCGCCGCCTACATCAGCTTCGTCGTCCCATCCACCCAGTGGTTACACCTTTTTTCGCCACCGCCCTTCTCTCGCCGTCGCCTCCCTCCGCCGGTGCCCACTCGCGTACGCACATTTTACTCGTCGTTCTCTGCGCCACTGACCGGCCGTCTGCGAAAAACGGCGAACGTACAGCCGTTCTACTGTACGGGCGTAGAGGAATGCGCACACCTGACACACGCTCTACACGCGCTACACGCGCTGCGCCTGACCGCCGCTACACTCGCCCGTAGCAGCAGACCAAAAAACTAGCGTCGCCATTATGGGCTGACAGGTTTCACAGCCGACACGGCTCTTTTCGGCAAGCGCTACGATCGGAACGCAGTGTTTCGGTTAAATCGCTTCCGAAATTCATTGCGGGATCGAAGAGAGGTGAGAGAGAGAGCGCAGGTTTGCGTACCCGCGGGTACCACCACACGCCAACTCGAACCTGACATTTTTCATACTAGTGAAATAAGAGGGCGTCACCAAAAAAATCTTTTAATATATTATCGGTACAAAATACAAAAAACCATCGTAATGAATTAAAAGGAAAAAAAAAAAAAAAAAAAAAAAAAAAAAAAAAAAAAAAAGGAACAAGCGTCGCCGCGTTCAACTCGTGAGAGACAAACATTTTCGACCGGGTGAGGTTAACGTCGATGAGCTGGTTAAAGAGAGATATCGACTTTAGAATGAAACAGAAAAGGAAGTTCGAAGCGGAGGACGGCATAAGGTTAAATATTTTTTTTCTTTTTTTTTTCTTTTCCAACATAAAACGCCGCGCGATTCAAATTGTGGAAACGGACGACGAATATCTTTTTTAGAAGCGCTTCACTACTTTTCGGCGCAAATTTTGACGATCGACAAAGAGCAACGATTGGCGATTCGTTGACGAATCCGGTCGATCGACTTGTTCCATTCAATAGCCGGCAGCAATACGACAAATATCAATCCGAAAGTATTTTTCGGCTCGGTTCGATCTTCACCCACGCCACGCACATCGGCGTCGATGAAATCGAATAACTCAATGGCGAGCGACGTAAGAAGCGGAATTCGGATGAAAACCATCGGTAAATACGTTTCATTCGAATCCGCAGATAGAATTCGCGAAAGAAAAGATAGGTAAAATGAAATAATGAAAAGATAGGGGAAAAAAAAAAAAAAAAAAAAAATGGCGGGTTTTATTTTTAAAGCTGGTAACCGAATGTTTTCGAACGTTTACGGAAACGTGCGAAAAGAGGAAGAATAAGGTAGAAGAGAAAGAAACCGGCGAAAATCTCGCGTAAAACGACGACATTTGGTTGTGCCGAAAGTCGAACGATTTGACTCGAAATACGACTTCTCGTTGCAGGGGCCAAAACAGCTCGTAATAGCCACGGGATACGTCGCAAATTTAAAAAGTTAAAAATATCACGAAATATCACATATCGAAAGATATCGTCGTCCACAAATATCGAGAAACCAACGAATTCCTGCACCAACGTAAGCGTAAAAGAAATCAAAACCATTTGGAAGGTGGTATCATCATCATTATCATCATCATCATCATCATCATCATCATCGTCATCGTTATCAAGTTTTATAAACAGCTCCACACGTATTGATTGTCGGCGATTCGTTCGCAAGGTCGACTCGGCGAAACGGCGAGGAAGATGGTACGGGTAGAGCGAGGAGAGGGTGATAAAGATAAATAGTCGCGTTCGTTATTAGCTCTCTTCTCGATGTTCAACAAACAGATACGTCAGTGAATGAACGAACGAACGCGAAAGGAGTGCGAGCACGTGGAGTACGGGAGCGAGATAGATATCGATATAGATAGATAAGATAAGATTAGAGAGAGAGAGAGAGAGAGAGAGAGAGAGAGAGAGAGAGAGAGAGAGAGAGAGAGAGAGAGAGAGAGCGCGAGTGACGAGCGCGGAGCCAAGTGAGACGAAGGGGAGTTGACCGATGAGAAAGGCACACGATTCGAGAATTACGTCGAATATCGGCGGCCCCGCCACCTTGGCAGCCGAAAACCGACAAACGAACACACAAACGTAGCGAAAAAACATTGCGAAATAAAATGGACGAGAACTTAACGCGAAAGTGAATTAGAATCTGTGCAACGTTATTACAGGTACACGTAGTTTATAAGTACGAACGACGTGTAGACGCGATAATTATGACGGGGAGTGCGATACGGTGCGGAAATGCGGACCACCGAGTTCAGCGCGACTCGCAGCAGTCAATCAATCGGCCAGATAGGAGCCAACTGCCGGGGCCGGCCACAGTGCAACGTGTTCGCCATCGACCGTACGGCACAGCTCGAGCATTGGCGAACGCTTCGAGGCGGA
This sequence comes from Ericerus pela, assembly GCA_011428145.1. Taxonomy (NCBI): domain Eukaryota; kingdom Metazoa; phylum Arthropoda; class Insecta; order Hemiptera; family Coccidae; genus Ericerus; species Ericerus pela. The sequence continues at coordinate 904,898 of WOFM01000178.1, read as the reverse complement.
CCACTCGGACTGCGTGAGCGAGACCTCGTTACGGAGCCGAGCGCCGGCCCCCGGTCGCACTGCGCCACCACTGCGGTTCGACGTTGCGAAAAGGGCGGGCCGCAGCGTTCGTCTTCAGCCAGCTCGTTGTTGTTGTTGTTGCTCGAATCGGGACGACGCGTGCCCGGCGGTAACGTTGTCCAACGGTCGTCACGGACCGTCTTCCTCTGCTACCGGCGGTCCAAGGCCTAAACCTGAAATGTTTGTGCGGCGGATAAGCGCGTCATTCGCTTTCATAGCGTGGCGTGGCGTGGCGTGGCGAGGCGGGTCGCGACGCGACGAATGTTTCGCGCCGAATGGCGTAAAGGTCGCGTCGCTACGAATTTAGGCCGCGTCCGGGCGCCGCCGTCTTTGATCGATTCTCAAATTTTCTGTGAATCGACGCGACTTTCGACGTTTTCGGCAGTTTCGCTTCGTCGCCGCCGGCCGACTTGCGCGTCGTCGCGGCCGTCGGTTTCCTCTCGGGAGCGGACGACGATGTGTTCGATTTGGCGGGGCCGGACGCGTCGTTGTATTTGGTGATGGCGGCTGACACCAACGACGATCTGGACTGACTAGAATTTAGTGCCGGCTTACAGATTGGCGGCGTCGACTTTTTACCAGGGCTGAACGGCCGATACGCGGGCGCCGATTTCTCCGGTACGTTCAGTTTGGTGACGGTGGCGGCGGCGACCGCAGGCGAAGACGCGGACTGCGTTGTGCGAGCCGACGTTTTAATCGGCTTCAAATATTCGGAATTGTTGCCGTTGCTGCTGCTGCTGCTGCTGCTGCTGCTGGTGGTGGTGGTGCCACTGCCACTGCCGCCGCCGCCACCGCCGCCGCCGCCGACGGTATTTTTGTAGCGCTGTTCGACCGGCGAATACATCGAAGTCAGATTTCTGGCCTGAATTTCGTTTACGATTTCGTCGAGCAGACCGCCGCTGTTATTGCGGCCGCCACCATTTTTCGAATTCGAAGATGGCGCCGCAACCGGGCCCGTTTCGTCCGCCGGATTTTCTTCGATGACCGCGTAAATATTGTCGTCCGTCTCGACAACCGCGGCGAACGCGCCGGATCGGTTGGGTGGCTGGCGAGCCGCCGGATCGGTACTCGTCGCTTCTGGTGGCGGACGAGGCGGCGGGGACGTGGGCCGCGAGCAGGCCACCACGCTAGTCGGACGGGCGCAGCCGGCAGGCAGTCGCATCGAGCCGAAAGAATGGACTGCGGCGCGCTGCGTTTTTTTGGCGTGGCGCATACTTTGCGCGCGCATCACGATGCCTTTCTCCAGGTCCTTGGACAGCGACAGCGGCTCCGACGGCACGCTCGGCTCATTCAGCGGAATCGGATCGGAGATTTTCAACTTTTTCAACGTGTTCCGGTCGATTTTCGCCGCCTTCTGTCCCATCGCCGCGTCCCTCCGCTCATCGACGATTTTGGACGCGGCCCCGACACCACTCGACTGGGCCTTCGATATGAGCGAAGCGATACGCGAAAGCGTGGCGCTACTCGGCTCCTTGGCGGCCGACCTCGTCCCGTCGGCGGCGACTCGGGAAGCGGACGGCGGCGGCGGCGGCGGCCGCTGGTTGGCGGAGCCGACGCCAACGCTACCGACCTTACCATTAGCGGGCACTGGTGGCGTTGCAGGCGGCGCCGGAGCAGGTCGCACTATCGGCGAGTCTTTGTTTAGGAGTTTTTTGGCGGCCGTCGAGGTGGTATCGTCGAGTACCGGAGAGCTGATCAGCGGCCTGTTCGGCGGCGGCAGATGCGGCGGCTGTTTTGACGCCATCGGCGGCGGCGGCGGGCAGGTAGGTGCGGCGCGACTCACTTTTGGGGGCGCGGCGGTGGCGGCGTTGGCGCTCGCCACGGCCAGGCCGACCGGTGACGCGGGAGCTGGCCGCGTAGGCGACGACGACGCGATCGTCGTAGGAGGAGAGGCGTTCTTCGTCAGCGGCACGATGCTGAAACCTTTGAAGTTACCGAGCAGGCTGTCCTGCAGCGACGAATGCGACTGCTCGTCGCCGCCGCGCTTGGACTGTTTCGCGTCGCCACCCACCAAAGATTGGCGGGGCCCCGACGCTGTTCCTTCGCCGCCATTTGCGTGCACGTGAACGGTTTTCTCGCACAGCCTGTAAAGCAGAAAGCGAACCCCGTTGCGCGTTAGCATTGCAATTCGTGATAACTGCCGACAGAGCATCGGTTCCCCGTCCGTTAGAAAAAGTCATCCGTCGCGAGAAATTAACGGCGACCAAAAAAAAAAAAAAAAAAAAAAAAAAATTTAAAAGAATTTCAAAGCGAGACGAGCGGCGCAGCAAAAATTTGGTCGAACGAATGACGCTATCTGGCGAACGAGGACGACACGTCTCGACCGAAACACACACTAACCTCCAACGATAGCGCCTTGCCAACGGTAAAAAGTAACGACTACCACCACGGTACGCCGATGTACCCAACTACAAATACTGCAATCCAACGTAACTAAGATAAAGCGATCCAATGCTAAAGCATGCCAACCGGTTAGTTGTCGCGTGCAAGCTAAGGCAACATCGGGCGCGAGGGAACCGAATGAAAATGGGTCGCAGACCAACGTCGGCCATTATTTTGGAATAAAAGCGTCGTCGAAAACCGCAAAGCAACGACCTCGGACGAAAACCGAATGAATTCGGCGGTAGGAATGAATTTTCAACTTTTGGCGCGAAAATTAACTGCCGGGTCGATCGCACGTATTCCGAGCACCCGGGGTAGAGCACTCGGAACGACGCATCTCCGACCCCAAACTTCCGATTCACAAGCTTGAAAACAAAATCCCGCCCTTTCTTCGGCTACCAAAATTAATGAGCCACATCGAGTTTTTGTTATTCGATAACTTGTAACTAACGAGTAAATTCGCTCCCAAATTCTCGACCACAATTTTTGTATCTTTATCGAGCTCCAAACATACACGGTAACCGAATTTCTAAAGGGAAACACGAATTTCAACTATAGGTACATTACGAGCTTTATAATGAATGAAAATCGCCAAGAAACGTACGTGTTATCTGAAAACCGCACTCTAAGCGTAAAAATTAGCGCTGCACTAAAACGATTCGAATAAAAACGTTATGTGACAAATAATCGTACATATAAATATGTGCAAAATTTCCAAGCGGCAGAACAAGTACGACAGCAAAGGTAACAAACTGGTAAGAAAAATTTCGACTGCAGGTTCTTTTTAGAAACACGCTTTTCATTTCGTTGGTTGGAGTCGCAATGCGCATGTTTTCTTCGTAACTGATTAGTTAATTTACCAACAATGTTTTAATTTGGCTCTTAGCTTTCCTTTCCTTCGGTTACCGAGGCACACGAACAAATCAAAACCACGACGGAGAATTTTATTTCTTTGCATCCGATTATTACGACGACGACGACGACGACGACGACGACGACGACGACGACGATAACAGAAATAATAAATATGATTAAAATTGGAATCGGGGGAAGTAATGCGAAAAAAATAATAAAACACCACTCCAGTTAGTACAAACCCTAAATTCAACTAAAAGCGACGAAGGGTTATTTTAAAATTATAAGCTATTCTGAAAAATCATCTGGAAGCGGCGAAGGTGGTTGGCGAATCTGGTGGATGATCGTTAATATGCCTATGAAAAATTTTTCAAGGAAATGAAATTTCAAGTTGAAATTTGAAATTTTTCATTAACATCAAACAACGCAATGTATCCGGGCCTCACGAGTACAAATTTTGCGTTCACCAATCTCCGTGGAATTGTAACCGGGATTTCCTTTCACGTCATCAACCGAAGGGATCATTTTAAAAATTTATAAATGAAATTTAGAAACTTTGATGACGTCAATAAGACAATTACACATACCAGCATAACTGAACGTAATCTATACGTGAAAAAATTGAAAATTTATAACTTACTCGGCCACATAATATTGTGAATTATTGTTTTTTCCTTTCCCCTCTTAAAGTGAACTGGGTATAAGAATAGAGAAGAAAGGAAAAAGTTAGGATACACACTGGACGCGAAATGAATTACGCCAGTTCCTATACAATTTTTATTTTGTCCAGCAATATTTAATTCAACTTCAGTAACGTTCGTTAGAGGCCGCCTGTTTGCCCCTTCCAACATATTACTCTCTTACTCGAATATAGGAACAGACTACAGAAAAACGAAAATTTCCACGCACGTCTATAAATTTAGTGAAAACTTTACAACCATCGTACACAACTAAGGATTTATCGTCAAATACTGAAAGCGACAACTATCGACATTCGAGGTATTTGTTGGTTTTTCAGCTGGTAGAGTACTTCATCTGCGACTTACGCATCGCGCAGCACATAACGAGAGAATCATTGATTGGCAGAATACGCGTTTGCCTCGTTAATTCGATTCAATTTGTCGATCAACACCGAAATGTGATTAGATTTGGTTGCCTTCCCGTTTTCAGCGACGGCGGGGCGCGCAAAATGTGGAGATGGTGGTCGAAAGAATGTCGGCGACGGGTGACTGGCATGAACAGGCGCCGTAATGGATGGTGGTTCACATCTCGCCTCCAAATGAAGATGAACGATTACAGGTTTAGTGGAGACTGGGCAGCATACACGCGAAGCAGAAGCGTCGTTAACCTCGTCCACGTTAGTATCAGTGCGCAAAGGCAGCGTGCTTTTAAACCAACTAACTACGGGTGCAATATCAAAAAACGGCCACGAACGAAAACAACAAGATGGTACATACACTGTGCGACGCTGGTTGCGCTTCCAGAAGTAAGCCGGACTCTTGCGCACGTAACGCGGATATAAGAACAGAATGAGCACCAACGGTATTAGCGCTAACATCATGTACCAGAATATCGTTCTCGATCTACTGTAATCTGCGTTAAAAAGAAAATGTAGAAACGATACGGCGGTCAAAATACGATAAGTATTTACGCGTAAAAGAAATTATGGTAAAGTGAGAAAAAAAGGAAAAATGAAAAATGAAAAATGAAAAATAAAAAATGAAAAATGAAAACGGTACTTTGCGGTTTATCTGCCGGACCGGAATCTTCGCTGCCACCAACTCCAGAATCTTCGCAATCGGGTGGAGCGAATCCTTGGTTGCAATGACAGTTGCCTTTGCTATTGCAAATGCCGTTTCCATTGCAATTATTAGGACAGGCACCTCGCAGAGAGTCAATGGGCATACATTTTTTATTCAAACACATCTACGCGGATAACGAAAATTGCGATATTAAAAAGGGGTTCGCATACAATAATTTACAACTTCGTACGCGATAAAACGAGGTAGTATATTGTTACGTGATTTTCTCCGCATTTAGCCCCATCTGGCGCCAAACCTGGATCAATTTCGTTCAAGCCGAAATCGACGACCGCTGTCCGGCACGGAATTACGACACTGCCCGAACTGATGAACGACTGCGATAATATAGCCGCCGATTCCAAGCCGAATTCCAACTTTTCGTTAAAATGTTTACATTGTAGCATACCGCAATTGACATTCCTGCGTTCACATTTTCGTTAAAAATTATGCAAAACTTGGAAGAAAAAAAAACAAAAAAAAAAAAAAAAAAAAAAAAAAAAAAAAAAAAAAAAAAAAAAAAAAAAAAACGAACAACTAAAGGTATTTATTTATGTTACACTATACGGTGATGTACAATCTGTTCTAGATACAGGCGGCCCCTAATAAACGTTACTGAAGTTGGATTAAATACTGCTAGGCACAACGAAAATTGTGTAGGAACAGGCGTACTTCGTTTCGCGTCTAGTGTGTATCCAACCATTTCCTCTCTCCTCTTTAATTCACGATGCCTAAAAACTTGGTGTATTGCATTGCGGGTAGTAAATTACCTTAACTATTACCTTCTTATTTGGAACGCACTATAGGTTCATACATGGTTTACACTACGGCTATCCGTAATCCGAATGCGGATGAACACCAACAGAGTTGAACTTGAACACTAAAACGTATATTCGCCGACATACGCGAGAGCAATTACGCGTTTATAAAAAAGTTTTGTTTTATATGTTTATGTTTTCATTTCAACACTCCGTATTCTGTCTCTGTTTCAAATAAGAAGGTAATTTTCTACCACTGAGGATTAAATATAATGGAGAACGCATATGCCCAACTAAATGTTGCTACGAAAAAAAGGACCACTTTTGAAGTAAATTGTCCCTATCCTTACAGAACTGAATTCAAATTTGTTCGCTTGCACTTGGGCCCATTAAAAATGAGGAGAATTTTTATGTTTCAAATAACCGAATTAAATGAAAGAATATCACTACCGCGCGTCAACCGCGGTAAGTCTCCAACTGCCACAAAAATTTCAAGCCAAAATCTTTTAATTTACGAGAGTTATCGTGATGACAACACGGTGGGTTTGCAAAACTTTGAGAGCCGATGAATTCCACAAATTTTAACAAATTTGTAACCCATGAAAGCTTCTAACACTACCCCAAGTTTCATTTCCATAAGTCAAACAGCGGAGGCTCAACAGACTCTCAAAAAGTGCCTAAATGGGCAAAAAGTGGATATATATATATGTAAAAGATGGTGTCCTCTTTTCCCAAATTACACCAAATCTCGCTCATACTTGCGAGATTTTGACTATTTTTCATGTTTATTTATGTTTGACCTAGGCTAAGCTATTACGATGTATTAATGAACTGCATGCGATTTACTTATCTATAATAACGTCATTTCATTCATTAAATTCATTACTTCTCTTATCCGATGACAACATTCTCGACTAATCTTAACCTGTACATTTTCTTTTATCGTCATCGACTTCGCAGCTCGCTTCCGATTATTTTTCATTGATAAATTCATTCATCCTTTCGTGCGGTCATTCAACGTTGACCCAGTTTAACAGAATAGATCTTCGTTCGTTTCGTGTGTAAGAAATATCCGAATTTTTTAATTTCACCATTATTGTAATTACGTGTGAATAAATAGTTTTGAATTTTAAACTCTCACACTATTTTTATTTCAAAATGCAAATTAGATTCGTGACACACAACAAACTTACATATATATATATAATATTATATGTACGGAAGAATTTGAGTGACCTCAATATTCGTGATCTACGACTGAGGATCGGCGCTTCTCCGCAGGACTCGATATTGCACTGAATGCAATAGTTGTACTTTTCTAACAAATATAACTAATAATTCAGAAACCACATCAAACCGAATTTCGTAGATTAAAATGAGACAAAAATTGTACCGATACTTAGAAGTGGGGATACTTCATCTCAAAAGGGTGGCGTTTTTCGTCTCGCATGCGTTCTCTATTATATTTAATACTCGTGTGTTTTCAACCCGCAATACACGGAGTTTGCGGGCATCGTGGGTAACAGAGGGAAGAGGAAAAAATTAGGCTTCACACTGGATATGAAACCAAGTACGGCCTATCATTTTGTTTATCAACGTTTAATTTAACTTCAGTAACTTTTATTTGATGCCGCCTTTTTGCGCCTTCGAAAAAAATTGCCTTCTTATTTAGAACAGACTTCGACTTATATAATATATTCCGTTCACACTAAAAAGTACGTGACTTCAAAATCACCAATAGACGTGACGGCCGGCTGGGGAGAGGGGAAAAGGTATCGATGCACATTTTTAAACAATGATGAGCCTCGTACATCGTGTTTCGAGCGGACAAGTGTGGATATGGTTTATGACGTCCGCGCAATTCTTAGCGTTAACAGAGTATAGTACTAGACCAGTAAAGAAAGATGATTTCTGGTAAGACATGCTGGCACTAAATAGGCATTAGGCAACCACCACCTACCTTTTGACGTATTTTGCTTCGCATTTATGGGTGCATTCGTCTGTGAACACTGGCGCACAAAATACCTCACTTTTACCTCAATCCGCGAATCTGATTGGTCGGGGGTATTTGGTACACCAGCACAGGGGCATCCATTGTCAAGGTACCCAACCCCATGGTAAAACTGTGCCATGTCATCTCCATCATACATGTATCCTGGAAGGATAGCATACATGAACGTAATGCACTGCAAAATACGTCAAAAGGTACGCAACGGTTGCCTATTTAGCGTCAGCATGTCTAATCAGAAATCATCGTTCTTTACAGATCCAGTATTATACAGTCAAAGCTATCGAATGAACACTAGAAGGCTCATATAACATCGTGGGAGAAAAAAAAAATTGTAGAGCAGATTTCTAACAACGTTTTTAGAGACGCAATGGTTGAATTCAAATTTGAAGTTTTCTCATCGAACTCGACGCTCTCAACTTGTCAGAATCGATAATCCTGACTGACTGAGAATGAGCGACTTTGGGTAATAAAAGGGACGATTGGCGACCGGACAGAAGAGAAAACGAAAAGAAAAAAGAAGAGAATAGAGAAAATAGAACTTACAGATCGTCACATTTTATGTACGTCTTATTGAGGCGATTGTAACCGCAATTACCATGCATGTCACCTTTGGTGTTCATTTTATAACACTGAGCATCCGACGATGACCCAGACGGTCCCCATAATATTTTGCACTGACCGCTATGACTTCTGCAGTTTCCTTGGTAACAATAAGCCTGCAAGACGTCGCAAGATTACAAACTGCGGGACGCGAGCGAGGCGCCAGAGAAATTGAAAAAAGCAAGCGATCAAACGATCAACTCGCAAACATTCGAATAAATGTACGCACTATTCCTTTGGCGCACGGCTCGCCATCGATTTTGTACACGTCCTGCGGACAGTATTCCGATTCGCCGTTACAGTATTCCGGAAGATCGCATTCGTGCTCCGCCGACCGGCACACGGTTCCGGCAGCGAGATGTTTACACGTCTGAAAATGACCAACATAGTTTCGTACAAAGACGTTTTTTCACGTTTAAATAGCTCGCGGTAAACGCTCGCGATCAACCGACGAACCGCGAACGGGCGTCGAAACCGTCGTCGTCCACTGAGAACGTTATCGAAACGAACGACAACGGACGTAGGCAACGGATTGATCGACTCGTACCTGAAGGTCGCAACATTCGCCGGTCGCGCAAGACGCATTCGTGTGCAGTCTACAGCTGGAAGGGTCGCAACAAGCGTTCGTACACCTCTCTCGGAGACCGCAGTCGCACTCTTCTCCGGGCTCGACGAATCCGTTACCACAAACAGGTCCGTCGAATAAGCTGGCCAGCGAAATCGAATACATACACCGTGTTAGTTAGTCTATGATGGGCTCGACGCGAGAATATTTTTCTTATTTATACAGCGTGGGGAGATGAATCGAATGCGAAAAGTTCGTTGACATGTAACCGAGTATTGCAAATTTTTTCTAACGCCCATTAAACGCAACGTCGTCGTTGCAAAACATAAATCACACTCGAGATACGCGATCATGGAACAACCGTTACGCGAGTTAGAGACCACAAAAAATTTACCTATTTGGTTTGTTTCGCAAACAGTAATCCATTCCATGCTCGAAAGCGAGCGCCAAATATTCTCGACTGCAAGAACTCCACTCGATGGGACTGGACGAACTAAAAGAATACGAAAAATGCGTAAATAACTGGAAGAGGAAAGCGACTGATGCGAAAACAGCATCGTTCTCATCATCATCATCATCATCATCATCATCATCATCATCGTTCGTTATTATTATTTTCATTACCTGGAAGAAGGCGCCATAATACAACGCTCTTTCGGACAAACGCAATTGTTTTCGGTATCGTGCTCCATTCCTAAATTGTGACCCATTTCGTGAGCGATTGTGGTTGCGACTAGGCCCACCACGTTGCTGTGATCCACATTTACACCGCCGCTGAATTCGTACGTACAAATCGGCCCTTTCAACGCCTTACCAACCACACCTCCATCGAACGACGAACGTCTACGATAAATTGTTGCAAATGAAATATTCGAATAACGGGGTCACAGGTACCGAGGCGGCCATTTTCTCAACGGGTTTCATCACCCAACGAGTTTGTATCTCGTAGATATTCGTAAATTTACAACCTCGTTTGATGATATTTTCTCGATTTAAGAATGAAAAGAGCGATTCTTTTTCTGCCTCCTTTTCTCCCCTCAAGTATCTCGTTAATTTTTATAGTATGTATAGGTAACTAATATTTACACAGGATTTTCTTCTGGTTTCGCTGGCCTTAGTCTAACGAACTTTTTTTGAAAAGGCCTTACAATACATCGAATACGTGAAAATTTTTCCTCAAAATCTGCGTTGAATAGGCCCCCCCCCCATCTTCGAGACAATCGACGGGGCAATCGAATAAAGTAATAAAAACAGTACCTCACATCGAGAATTTGTTTCGTAATTTTTGCAAAATAACGAAAAACTGAAAAATTTTGAAACACTTCCAAAATCTAAATTCCAACCGAATGGCACCAAATATTTTGTGCAGGTATGGTAACTACGAATCTACCAATCAGATGGAACAAGCCGAGCGAGCTGTTTTTTCCGAGTACAAATAAGCTGTTAAAAAAGAATCATATTGAAAAGGGTAAAAATGACGATTGAAAAATTTTCCGAGCTCTATAGTAATGCCTCTCCAACCGACAAAGGCTGCAACACATCAGATATCGTCGTCACTCAAGCAGCTTCATCTACCAAGAGCCATCGACCCACCTTAAACGAAAATCACCGTAAACCCCGCCGATAGATATTATTTTCAATTTTTAATAAACGCGGGGAATAAGGCGCTGGGATGCTTCATGACATAAACGATATCTACGTACGTTCCAAGTAAGGTAAAATTCGACGTTCGACTGAAATAACAATCGAACCGGTAAAGAGGAGGAGGAAAGGAGACGAGGAGAATCGCACACAACGAGGCAGGCAACCAAAACGTGAAAACTCGACGATATTTCAAGAACGAATGCGCTATATTTTTAAATTTCACGAAATTAAGCGATTCGACGTCGGAGCGGGCCAATTCGCAAATTTCGTTGGATGGAACGGAGCAATGCGGCGGGCCGAATGCGCCAGCAGTGACGCGCACACGCGGTGCAATCGGCTCGCAGCGCGCATTCGGTTGAATAGCACGCATCGAATGGAATCGGAATGAACTTACGTTAGCAGCTGCGCGTTGTCATTGGGATGGTCCTTGACTAGTTTCTCTTTGCGGTAGGCGAGAAAGCTGGAGAGCGTTTTGTCGCCGTTCGTCTCCACGGCGATTTCGTCCCTGTCCGTCCAGATAACGACGCCGACCAACGCCACGAATATATTTAACGGCTCGTACAGCTGCAACCAGAGGGAGGATACGCGCGTCAAAAGTAATTGTAAAAGACCAGCGCCCCCCTCCCCCCGACGACCATCGCGCCAAAGGGTCGAACCAACTTTTCGGCACGCCGACTCACCGAATTTATTACGTTAGCCAGGTTTTTGCACCGCTGATTCACCTTAGTGACGTCTTCGCCGTACTCCCGGAACAGTTTGTTATCGACGACCAAAACCAATTCGATATAACGCGACTGTCGATTCGCATTGTACGGCCCGCGAACGTAGTCCGCGTTCCTTTTGAACTAAAATAATAAATTAAGAAAACATGGACAATCGTCGCAGGTGCGAGACTAAATGGCAATGCGACGACGACGCGTCAGCAGCGTTGCGCCGGTCCACAATCGGACCGAAACGTCGAAAGACCCAACCAAACGTAGACCGTACGGTCGTCACGCGCAACTTGAAACCATTTCGTGAACGGGTCGAACGTAACGCGAAACGTAAGACATTCATGGACAGCGGCGAACGAGACAACCGCTCCACAGATCGATTTCCAATTCGAGAATACAAAATATGGTACCTACATACGATGCGAAAATTTTTGGAACTGGCTGGCCGCTGTCGCTCATAGGCTGTTAATCGGTTGCGGTTGAGCGCGCGCCGCGTCACAACCCAGACCAGTCGCAGGCCGTCTCCGCGATCAGCTCAATTCACTACTCGCGAGTTTCGGAGAGCGATTCGAAAATTACGAGTAAACAGACGACCATCTGTTCGGCGAGACACAGGTTAGTGGGTGGGTGGGTGGGTGCGTTCCTAATAGTAATATAAAATCGGGTGGCCGGATAGATGAGGGTTCTAAAATTATATACAGACGATGGAGAATTCTTCCTGAAAGATCGACTGTGTCGTTTTTGACTCGATATTATATTACTATGTGGACAAATAAACGAGATAAAAGCGTTGTAAGTACGTAGCAGTCTTCGAATACTCGTTCGTAATTCACTTTAAAGAATATTCGTGGCTTTTCATCGGACATACCGAATTAAATCGAAAACTCGATGGAATAGAATGAGACCAAGAACAATAAGTTTGAGCCTTCAGAAGGCGAGATAATATAAAAAAAAGAAGAAAAATTATCTCAATTTTACGGTTTTTGAGCCTTTCTGGTTGATTGTTTGTTTTTCCACGTAGTTGAACTCTTTTTCTGAAACGCCACCCATACTGGGACGTCAAAAGTAAATTCCTCATTCGACAAGTTGACGCACTCTTGTAAGAAATCGTCTAGAAAGTCATTTGAAACATTTTATTCCTCCAAGTAAGCGCTGGTGCCGTTTTCGATTTAATTCCCTTCCCCGACGCTTCACTTCGAAGAGCTAACGCATGAGCGCTGCTAGTGAGATAATTTATCCCAACTACAAGCCGATGCCAATTTTATTACACCGGCTTTATGGGAGCGCGTCAACTTATCTAAATAGTCATTATATTATAACTTTCGGCGGTTGTTTCATTACCTTTATCATCTGATACAAAGCGCGATTGCGATAAAATGCGATACAAAATAGCGCTCTACCGAACAGCAACTCGCCGAAAGATAAAGGCATACGTACATTAGTCCCACGATAAGCCATTCGGTTTCTATTTACTGAGAATATGTTTTTTGTGAGCGACGGAGGGGGAACAGAATTGCGAGTAACCGGACGGTGAGTTTGAAACGGTTTCCGCAGCTGTTACTTTCAATCGTTCGTTCTTTCTTCGATTTATTATTTGTTTTTCGTATACAATGTATTTAAAAACCACTCGATGATCGAGTCGTGAGTTTAAGTCGAATATTCACTTCACGCTCGAAAGATGGAAGGAAATAAGAAAAAAAAAAAAAAAAAGCCCATAGCACGCTAGTCGAAAAAGTAGATTTTTCCTAAAACAGTCAGAATTACAAATTAGGAATATTGCGAGTTGCGCTTTCATTATAAATTTTAAGGATTTTTTACTGAAATGAAAACTTCACGAGGCCCTAATTTGGAAACTTATAGGCCGATTTGAACCATCATTGAACCTGATCGAGATATGGATCCAAAATACCAACACGCCGAATTTCGCCCTAATTCGTAAAGAATTACACCCTTCCTTATTGTCTTCAAATTTCAATTTCAAATAGCCACAATTTTAAAACTAACGGGCAGATTTGGCCCATTTTCGAAACTAACCGACATACGGACTCGAAGTACTCACATGCTAAATTTTATTCCGAACCGTAAAGACGTAAGCCCTCCAAAACAGAAAATACGACCTTAATGAAGAAGTGAGAACTAACTTTCGACAGGATAGGTCCAAAACTAATACTATGAGTGAAACATTTCAAACCCAACTACAGCCCTTCGAATGAATAAGCTATTGAAACAAAACTTGTAAAAAACCATCCACGATTCGGAACGTATATGGGACCAAAATTATTTGAAATTTATCAGGTGGAAGGGATGAAATGCTGCGACAAAAAAAAAAGTTGCGAGTTCCGCTGAGGCTATACTCATGAAGGACTGATGTGTAAACATGATAGTGTGGTTGTGAGGGTGCACGTTGCGCACACTCACAACCACACACCCGTATGTTATATAACACATACAAACGAGAGTTACAATTGTAAGAAATACGCAAATCTGACGATCGTAATTCTCATTTAGCCCCTACTGTAGACCGAGTGCTAAGATGTTTACACATCAAAAAAGGAACGTCAATTATTAGTTTATAATATAGATAAGTGTAGAAAACTGCGTGAAAGTGTACAGAATTGTTCGATTCTTCAAAAAAAAAAAGCAGGAACTTTCCATAGTTTTTACGTTTCAAACTGGCCATTTGATTCCTTCAAACTCGACACTCGAATTCGCAAATTCCAAATTCTCAATTTTCAGAACTGACGCTAAAACTATGAAGTAGAACCGAGAACTAATTTACAAACAGAACCGGTCTAAAACTAAAACTATCGATGAAAAGTTTTCAAATGGATTAAAACTCCGAGTTGTTGGAATTTTTACTTCTCAGAACTGAAACTGACACAAAAATTACTGGGTAAAATTGATAACTATCTTTGAAAAAAAAAAACAGATTCAGATCTCAAACATTCCAACTTGATTACATCTCTCAGAATAACGCTTTCGAAATGAAACTCGGCACAAACCATCCAAGGATAGAAACCTATGGGGAACAAACATTTTTCGAAAATCTGTCAAGCAACTTCAAATTTAAAATATAGATATAAACTTGCAAGGGGAATGTGGGTTTTGGGGTCTGGGGACCATGATCGGAAAAACTATAGAGAAATTTTCTCCAAGTCGTGACATGCCCGCCTCCGCAATAGGCAGATTCTACGCAATTCATCTAAAAGGTAAAACCTCTTGCGCAGCAAACGTGGTAAAAAAAAGTAGGTTTTTTCAACAAGCAAGTTACGATCATCAAAACATCTTTTAGACATAATAATTTTGTTCATCTCAACCGAGATCGGTTGGATCAATTCGAACCTATTGACCCTTCCAACCACCCCAACCGCATGGACTGGTTCTATAATATTGTTATGAAATTTTCTAGAATAATGAAATGGTGAAGAATGAACGCATGTTTGAAATTTTGCGACCATTTGAAAAAGTTACCCATTTTAGAGCCTTTTAACTGACAAAAATCAACACAATCCAACATACCAGACATAAGATGCGGATGTTCCGCATCAAACACAACGAGTCTAGTTACGAATATTAGCTACAAATTTCGAGACTATTGTTTGAAAATTACGCGTACAGCCATAAAACTGCGAGAAATGCAACATAATCGGACCTAACGGAGATACCAAAATTAACAACGGTCGTTCGGTCGTCCTCGTCCAGATATGAATATCTGTACCAAATTGCGGAACTATCGGACAAAAACTGCAACCTGTATCGCGTTTGATAAAAAATAGAATATAACTTATATCGTAGTCGCGCGTACGAATTTCAGCTAACGAAAACGTACCCACCCTCACACCTCGAGTACGAATGCCGGATAAATTGTAATAAACAGATTTTTTTGAAAACCTACTTAGAAAGGGTGAAAGAAAAGAGCAATTATTCTTTTAATCGTATTCTTAATTCGAGAAAAAAAAGGCGAAGTCAACGGGCAGAAGGGACCAGAGTGAGACGATGAACGAGCCGAAAATTGTAGGCTAACGAATCGGGTTTTGAAAATTATAAAGCGCGACGCGATGGTCATTAGGAAAAAAAATTCGGAATGAAACGGGTTCTTGCGGCAGCTTCGAAAATATCGTTTCTTTATTGAATTTTTTGTTGACAGGAAAACAAAAAAACGAGTAGCGCCGCATATGCGCAACGCGTTTCCACAAAGGAGCATTCTTTCTTTTTTTGTTTTTCGACCGCGAACACGAAACACAAAATATGAAGCGTAGTTAACCGGTGGAAGGGAAGGAAGGAACGATGCGCAGCATTCGTGCGACTCGTCGTAACGTCGTCTAAATCGCGGAAACGAGGAAACAGATGAGGCGAAGGCAAATGAATGAGGACGACTGCGATGTGACGTGACTGTCGGTCGACGCATCGGTGACGCGAAATGACGATATTGAAAGAAAAAAAAAAAACAAAAAAAACAAAAAAAAAAAAAAAAAAAAAAAAACAGAAAAACGAACTGGCCCACGTTCATCTTCCTGCCACATACGTGGAATACAGTCGTATAGACGAGCAAAACAAAACAAGAAGAGAACCCTCTTCCGCTGTACAGAATATTGCATTCGTCGGAACGCGAACAAGGAGTAGATACGCATATACATGATATTGTATATGGCGTCGCAGCGGATAGGAAATTCGACGAATGGTGGAAAACGTACCCGGCGGAAAGTGGCCGCGTTGATCGCGTGGTCCTCTGACGAATGCGATGACCGGTCCGCAGTACCTGCGCAAACAAATAGAACATAAATGTGACCACTCGGTGGGCAATGGGCGCGGCCGGAAATTGCAGCGGCGATAGCCAAACGAGCGCCGTCCATACGAACGGACGTCGTCCATACGGACGGACGTCGTCCACACGTCTCGTCGCTTCTACGAACGAATCGAATTCGTTAGAAAACGCGTAGGACGGACGGACGTAGTTACGCGTCGTTAACGGATGTAAAAATATGAAACTCGCAAGAGCGAAACGCGAAACAACTTTTCGAAAAGGGTCGCGGGCGTCGAAGAGGTTAACGTCGAACGTAACGCAAAAACACGGAACGGACAAAGGTGTCGGCAGACGCGCTGTCACGAACACCCAGCTACGCGCTCGTCTGGCAATCGAGCCGAAATCTTTTTGCTAGGCGCTTCGCTGGGTACGGGCCAATAATTCGTTCGCCTTTGCGCTCGATTCGAACGCACGTTAGCGAGCCGATGGCTGGTAATCGTACGAAACGAATGTCGCTGGTCCGGCGTTTCGATGGGGAAATTTCAAAAAATTTGGCCGATAAAGTCAGTGGTGACCAGCTCGAGGCGCAGCCGGCGTTCGCTCCGAACGTAAACGCACGCGTTCGTTCGGCATCCGACGAATTTACGGCGGACGAAAAGGCGGCCCTAGAGGGGTGGAATTCGGCGCGACTCGCTGCGCGTCTCAACGACGCACGTCGCTCCCATTGTTTTGTCTTTTGCCGGCACGCAATGGTGCCGCGTTTGCGGAATGCGCAAGACGGAAATGAGGCAACGCGACGCCCCGAGGTTCGCCAGCGAATCGGACGCAGCGTCGCAAAATAACGCGTAACTCGAGAAGGTCGCTTGCTTACCGCACGAGAAATTGGACGCGAGATGCGAATGACGATAGAGGCGGTGCAGCCCTGCGA
The DNA here is from genome assembly GCA_011428145.1 of Ericerus pela. Classification (NCBI taxonomy): domain Eukaryota; kingdom Metazoa; phylum Arthropoda; class Insecta; order Hemiptera; family Coccidae; genus Ericerus; species Ericerus pela. The sequence continues at coordinate 887,839 of WOFM01000178.1, read as the reverse complement.
GCGATGCGACGTCGGCACGGTCTGTGGCCGCGGATGCGGATGCGGACGTGGACGCGAACTTCTCAATGTAGAACATTTCATTTCCGTCGTAAATGACGCCTCTGTGAAAACGAAACAAAAGCCACGTCCGAAACGGAACGATTAATACGAATGGCGACCAAGGTTGGCAACAACTGCGACGCGAGCGAGAAAATGAAACGAAACGAAACGAAAAGAAACTCTTTGGGGGGAGGGGGAACGGGGAGAAACATGCGTAGGCGATACAAAGGAATAAAACAAAGCCAGACGGTATTATAAGCTAATAATAATAATAATAATAATAATAATATCGATATAAATATTAAAAATGGAATACCGTACTCGATTCCGTCGTCGCAGGTGGAGACGGCCACCCAAGAATTGTCGACATCTCTGACGCGTCCGTTGTAGTGACATAATTCCATGCTCTGTAACGCGAATTACGTCGTAAAATAAAAATTATTATCGAAAATATGCTCATTGATGGCCCATAAGGGCGTCGGGTGCGTATTCGCGACGCGTCTGCTGCGTTTCAAGGGCGCCCAGCGATCTGTGGTCGCGTTTCCGCAGGGAAATTCCCAAAACGTGGTTCGGCGGGCCCGAAAAATACGGCGCAGACGGAGGACGGCGCGACGATCGCAAAGGCGGAAACGACAGCGAAACGGATCGACGCCAACGGAATACAAATGAAAGCGAATAAAACGTACGGAGATACGTAAGCGTTATTCTGCACGTACCTATATTACCACGTAGGCTACCTATAAGCTCCGTTTAAGCTCCAAAAAATAAAACCCAAGACCTCAGACCTCGGCTGCTCGCCACTCGAGTAGGACAACCATAAAATACAGGCATACCAAACCGGCCGATTTGTTCCTAAGTTAATTTGAAGAAAAATCGTCGAGTCATATTAATTTGGCCCAAAAAACACCTAAAGTATATCTTTTTCACTGATGAGAGTAGCCTCCATAATAATATGTTATAAATATTCAAATTTGACGATTGTGCTCCGATTTATCGGAGAAATATTGATGAAAAAAGGCAACTTGATGTTCCACCAGGGTGCACAAATGTACTCGCTCTTCTTTAGGGTATTAACTCTATTTTTTGGTAAAAACAAAAAAAAAATTAAAAAAAATTTTGTCCGAAAAAGGCATTTTACTTTCTTTTTGTTTTCTTCATACTCTTAGTACAACCCAAATTTTCACCAAAAACTAATTTTTCAGACACATTTTTCTTACATATTTTTCTTTTCTGCAGCATTAAAAAATTAAAGTTATTTGACGACCGGTTTTTTTCTTTCTTTTCTTTTTTTCCCTCGTCAATTTTGTAATTTTTGTCATACCTACACTCTTTTTCAATACGAATTAAACGAAATTTAAACGAAAATTCGTTTGGAGGTTAATTAATTTTCTAAAATTAGTCGTCTTAAATTTATATTTCGGTTCACCAGAGTCCAGATCCATCAATAAAATTGTTTATTATAAGCTTTTATTCCACTCAATACTGCGATTTTCAAGTATGCCAATACTGGAGCCAACCTTTCGCAACGAAATAATGTTCATTTCGCATAAAGCTAAAGCCAAAAAACAAAAAATAAAAGCTTATCTATATTTTAATTAAAAACTCGTTTTTAACCTGAACTTATTTCTTGCGCCTTCCGTTCAGCGTGCGAATAATAGAACTGATTTTTAAGTCAAGTTTTACGTTTTAATTATTACTTTTTTGGAGTATGGGACAGGGCTATACTCCATCCAATATAATTAAAATGATCCCAATTTTCAATGTTATACTGTCAATAAATACACTCGGAAATATTATTATATACATCCACATGCGCCCCACCTTATACTTATAAAGGGCAACTATATATCGATTTAAAACAATCTTATTTGCTGGTTGCAGAGACATAGCGAAAACCCTTTTTAGGGGGAGGGAAAAACTAAAATGGTCAACTGAAATTTTTAAAATTTGGAAACTTCCGAGTAAAAAAATAAAAAAATAAAAAAATAAAATGTAATTAAATTCCACGATTTTCCAACCGTATACGTAACTAGTCAATTTATCAAACTCTAAAAATATTTTCTTCCCCCATCACCCCCTTGGAGACGTCCCTGGCTGGTCGTGAGTGGTCGGCATTTTTTTTTTTTATGTTTGTCAGGGGGATAATCTTATACATAGTGAACGGCGTACTTATAGGTACCCTATACGAAAAAATAAAAATAAAATAAAATGTACGAAGAAGTGGAATAGAAGGAGAAAAAGAATTATTATTACTATTATTATTATTAATAACTATGATTATGATTATGATTATGATTATGATTATTATTATTATTATTATTATTACTCGATCGCTTTGGGTCGGTTTGCGAATAACGTAGCCGCCATTCTTTTGTTGTTTTTCGAAGTAATGCCGGGGAATGAGGAGCCTGCAACGAACGATTAACGCATAATTATTAATGATTAGTGTACGCATTACGTACAGGGTGCAGAGCGAAGAGTAGGTACTGGGTAGGTACTGTGTACTGTGTACTGTGTACCGTACGCTGTATACGTGTGGGTATACGCGCGTTATTCGAGTGAGGAGAAGGAGCGGTTCATACGGCATACCTGTTGAGCTGCAAGTCTAAGGTTAAGGTTAGGTTTTCGGCGCCGCCCGTATCCAAGTCGACGACCAAGTGACCAACGTGACCCGTTTCTTCCTGCGCAAACACAAAACCATAAAACAATGAAACAATGAAACAATGAAACGTTCAACCGCACAGTAATACAATAATACTTGAAACGTGTATAGCGATAATTAGAATTAGGTATTAGGTATTAGGTAGGTACGTGCATATGGAAATTTGGTAGGACGTCACTTGGGTCACTACTAATTTTAGAGGCAGCTGCGCGAAGTAAACGGCAGCCGTCTGAAACGGGCGACGGACGGCGCTTCGCTTCGGGAGGGCAAAAAGGCGCGCTGAGAAACCGCAACCGTTTGACGGGCCGCCACCATAAAAGAGGCATTTGAAAGTGCGACAGCGGACAGGGACGGCGTGTTGGGGAAGGGCAGTGGCAGAAGCAGATTCCCGAGTTGGTGGTGGGGAGGGCGTGAGGGCGGGGAGTCGGAAAAGGAGCGAAGGGTTAGCCTGGTTCGACGATTTTGCGAGGACGAGCGCAGCGACGATTGAAAGAAGGCGTCGGACCGGAGCGACCGACGGCGCGCGTTTATATAAAATCGTAAATGCCGTCGCCGGTTTCGCGTCGGCCGTTTTTCTACTGGTTCATTGCCGTTTCATCGGCGCAAGTCGAAAACATTCGACATCGGCGAGTCGGCGCGACGAAAGGCAGGCCCGCCGCCGCCGCCGCCGCCGCCGCCGCCGCCGCAAGCATTCCACACATTTCGCAAAGGCCTTTGGCCGGCGTGGCCCGACAGTCGACACGGAAACGTCGCGTCCGCGAAGAATTGTTAGACGCCGAATTCGGCGACGACGAGCGACCGTCGACGGTTTGAGAGCCGACTGACGACCGCCGACTTGGGTGTTCGTCACTCGAGTGCCACGTTTATCAAGGCTGATGACTCGACGAGTAATTAATAATTATCACTAATCGGACAAACGAGCGGTGACTAATTGGCTTACTCATCGTTAATGAGGAAATTACGATTTTACTTCTGACTTCGAAGCGCACGCTCGCAACCACACGCTATTACGTTTACACGTCGATCCTTCGTGAGTTCCCTTGGAACACACGCCTTTTTTGTTTCTTCATTTCGAGAAGGTTCACTATTATGTGCGAATAGGGTACCCTGAGGCGAATCACAAAACTGTTTTAAACCAAGAAGGAACATAGTCTCGAGCTTGAACAGGAATAATCGGAAATTCTTTCGAAAAAGGACTGAATATGAGAATTATAGGTCGTCAAAGTTGCGCTGCTTTAAAATCGCTACTTGGATACGTACCTACCCTATCGTTGTGACCCAGTCGAATGGATGTTTTGTTTCAAGTTATCATCGGTCATGACTACTCACATTTTGTTGCTGAATTTTTTTTGTCTTCGAGTAAAAAAGGAACTGGTCTATCATCTGTACCTTCGGGTATCGTGGGATGGGAAATTTTTTTTTTTTTTAATTTAAATAAATAAAACAGGCGTGTATCTAAGTCTTTGTGTGCATGAAAAAACTACAGAGTATTAAACATAAAATAGGACGCGTGTGAGATGAAAAACGGCACCGCTTCTAAGACAAAATATGACCACTCCTAAGGATCTGTACAGTTTTAGTCTCATTTTAATCAACGAAATTCGGTTTGATGTGGTTTCTAAATTGTCAGTTATATTTATTCGTCCATTTAATTCAATTATTTGAGAAAATAAAATTTTTATAGTTGCTAAGGGGGCCCGAATATGGGCGAACAAATTTGAATTCTATACCGAAAGGATGGGGACAGCTCTTCAAAAGTGGTGCCATTTCTTGTAGCAGCGTTTAGATGGGCATGCATCCTCTATTATATTTAATACTCTGTGGAAAAAACAGACGAAATGATTAAATAGACATTAAGCTGTCTGTGTTTGATACAACAAAAATGTACTACTCCAACACTAAAAGTTTTAGTTCTGGACCAGATTTTTTGAAAATTTCATTTTAAGGATTTAGTTCGGCGTTAGTTTTGAGAAATGAAAACTCAAATAACTAACGTCTCAAATAGAACAATTACACTATTTAAGAAAAAAAAAAAAAAAAAGGAAGATACATGTGATATAATTGCGGTTAGATCTTTAAAACTGAACAAATCGAATGGGTTATTCCATTTAAAAAAAAAAAAAAAAAAGTGATAGGGCATAGATTTGAAGAAGAAAATATAATTTTTGCAACACTTGTCGATTAAGCAGACAATTATGTGTCTGTTGACCGTATATAAAGTGGACAATTTTAGAACAACGCATAATGTAAGTTCTTTATACATCATTTTTATGCGTTCCTTTAAACAACATAAAAGGGATTTATAAAAACAAAAAAAAAAAGCAGTATCAATGAGAGAATTCAAACGAGCCTTACGAGTATGGATAATCTCGAGGATTATTGTAGATCACCGCTACGACATTTGATGCATAAGGCAATAAAAATGGTATAACAATTTTTTCTTGGTTCAACTTTTTTTTTGTTTTCTTAGGGGGGTGTGACAAAAAATTGTGTTTGATACACGTGTATACGGTAGGTGATTAATACCCATGTGATTTTCATTACTCCCCTTTGGCTTGTATTGCAAAATGCACACTTGGATCAAAATCACCTGCTTTATACACTTGCATCACCAATCACTATTTTTTAACAGCCCGATAAAACATTTGAATAAAAAAATTGTTATTTATTTACCAATAACTGAATGAATTTTAAAACAAAAGCTCACGATCACCTTCGCTAACAGTATAATCTTTATTAAAATAAATGAATTAGTCCAAAATATACTTTACTGGAATGAAATAAACCGATTTGGACCCTTGGAAAATTTTTTCATGAACCTAATGGACTTTGATGAAGACGATGATGAAGACTCGAATTATTTTAGGCTATCGGCTCGCTGGCATTTTATTTATTTATTTATTTATTTTCAATGCGATACACATTTTTATTTTCACTACGAGAGTAAAAACAAAAACCTGAAGGCAGCTGGCACGAATCACTGTGTGAAATTCAGCGTGAGAGAAGAAAAAAATGTGCCTACCAAGTGAGTATGGGTGTGGTTGTGTACATGCACCATCACATCACTTGTGGTAGCCCAAAACATTTTTTTCTCTCGACTGACATCTCCGCTTCCTCTATTCCAACCCAGAGAAAGATTTACTTATTATTAGGAAGGTTTTCTCTTCAAAATCTACTAATTAATCTTGGTGTCATGGAACAACATGGTGGTGGGTGTGGAGTGAGTATGTTTTTGGTCTCATAATTCAAAGAAAATTTGGGTTCAAAAACTCAAATTCATATAATTATATGTTAAGTAACATATTATATATCAGCCAATTTCTTGTTACCATGGTACAGGTCACAATTTTAGTCTGATAGTCATGAAATTCGTAATGAACATTAGTACTAACGCAAGGACCTGACCCACTGATTTTGTTTTGGATACGCCGTACGGTACTTCCAGCATCACTATTCTCTTCTTTTTTTTTTTCAGTTATAAAAATTTTCAATATTCTACTACTAGCTACAAAGTTTGCAACAAATATTCGCTATAAATTTCAGTGCACAGTGGCTATACAGTGCTTCTGGAACAGCAGTACTTACCCAGTTTGTTCGCAAACGGGTATTAAAATTGACCTCACAAGAGGTTCCGGAGGGGGTATGATGAAAATTATCCGTTTCAGGAAAAAAGAAAATAACTGGTACCATTTTTTTCATTTTGACATAATTTTTTTACGTGTGTGTGTATTATACCTACCTATATATGTATCGCTCAAAATTTTGTGTTCAAAGTTTTGAGAAAACTAACGATTGGATAAGGCTGAAATTTTTATGAGTGATAGTTTTCATATACAAGCCGGTCTAAAAGAAGTTTTTTGCCTATTGGTTAATTATTTTTTGAGAAAACTGGAAAAAAAATTCCTAGAAAGGTCATTAATCAAGATTCCGAGAAAATGACAAAAGGGATTCGGCAGAAATTTTTTTGATAGATTTTCCTAATGTTAGTACAAGTTACTTAGACATTTGGTGCCTATTCGTTCATTCAGTAGTTTCCAAGAAAACAGGAAAAGAAAAATTGCTGAAAAAAATTTTGTGTTCATGGTTTTGAGAAAACTACCAAACAGAAAGGGCTGAAATAATTTTTATTAAAGTTGCTATTACAAGGAAACAGGTCTAAAAGAAGTTTGGTGCTCATTGGTTTAGTAGTTCTCGAAAAAGCTGGAAACAAAAAATCTCTGGAAAAGCTGTTTTTAATCATAAAACATTGTTAAATCAATATTTTTGTTAAACATATGGATAACAATCTATAGTTTATTGTAATTTCTTAAAATGAAGCTAGCAGTGAAATATCGATATACTGATAAGTTTGTCAAATATCGATAACTATCGACATAAATATCGATTACTATCGATATTATTTTGCAATATTTTCAGGTAAGCTCACTCTCTCACTCTATCCATCTCCATTTTTCTCCATTTTTCTCCATTTTTCTCCATATTATTTCCATCTCCATTTCTATCTTTATCTCCATCCCCATCTCTATCTCTCTCTCCATCTGCAAACTAGGTTTTTTAGCAAAGCATTACTGCGCTAGAGTTATTTGGATATAAGGCGAAGACTCGGCAGCTAATAAAATGTGTACCACATTACATTTTTTGTTTTTAATATAATTATTGATTTTTTGCAAGAGGCAGAAATACGGATAAATGGAGACATTTAATTATTAAACAAATAATTGTTTTGATATTTTCAATTATTTTGTCACTTTTTTTTCTCATTTGGTTTCTGGTGATGTACTACATCATTTTATCTATCATTAGTTGCTTGTGGTGTAACCTTTGTTTGACAAATGTTTAGGATCTTTGAACCTAACCCTGAGCTAAATTCACTGACATATTACACGACGAAAGTTGAAAAAATAAAATTTTCTTCTTTTTGGACCAATGAGGATTGAAGAATGGGTTTAACGACAAAATTAACATCTATATTCAAATTTAGTCGTCAACATCGGTTCGGTAGATTCTGAGATTACCATTAACTACACTTTTTCAAATTTTTCTCTTATATATTAATATACATTGTAACGGGGGCTTGTTAAGCTTTTTTTTGCCTCGAGGCAATCGTAAAATTTTGCCATCCCCTCTATCCCATCGTCGGATTGAAAAAAATAAAAACTATTTTTACACGCCTAAGTGTCACTTCTAGAACCTTTCCACCCTGAGGCAATGTCTCAATTACTTAGTGGATAATACAGTCCAATATTGTGAAATACAAAATGATGGGGCTATGTTGGAGCAATGCCCGCAGGTATATTGGGTCTAGGGTACATCATCTGACTGTTAGGTGGGTAGAAATTACACAGCTAATAAATCCAACCAACGTATTACTCCGCTTTTCTTACGATCTAATTAATCCTTATATAATCTTCAAATTCTTCATATTTCCTATTATTAAGATACCTATGTCGAAAGTTTTCACATGACTGTTGCTGCAGTTTTGTTCCTAAGAGAATCTTATAATCAAATGATTGTTCATAAGCTATCGTACACCGTAACTTGAAAATTTTTGGCTCATTCGATTTCTTTCGTTAGTAGGCAATGATCGAGTCTCGCGAAAAAAAATCAATTCTCGCTAGTGATGAGACTACGATGATTAATCTTTGATTCACGCGATGACTGACAATTTATTATACACTGGATTACGCTCGAGTGACGACTGATGTCCAACTCCTCTGATGTGGTCAGTCACGGCAATTGGCAAACAGGTACAAAAACAGAGGGGAAAATGTACAAGCTTCGGTGATCAAACAGAGGACGTCTTTTTGGGTGTTTCCAGTTAGATTCGTGAACAGACGACGAAGAAAAGTGTACTCGAAAGAATTAAAAAGACACGACTTCTGCTTGTTAATCCATTTTTTTTTTTTTTTTTTTTTCCAATATAATGAAAAATGTGGCTAACCTACTCTGAAAAATACAACGTGAAAATAAAAGGAAAGAATAATGATGAAAAAATAAAACTACCAAAAAATTTTATTTTTCATAAGAATTCGATTACGGGTCACTGGGCCGTCAGGCCAGGAGGTATATCAAGGCGTCACGGAGAAGTTTGCCAAAATACTGTTTCAAACATCACTACTCACAACACAACACAACCCTACAAACACCTATTACGACCTACGATAGGGCAAATAAAAATATCCTCTTTGACTAAACTTAGAGGCTTCTGAAAAATAAAGCGTTGGCTGTAAATTCGTTCACGCGAGGACTGACCCCCGACTGAGGAGAACTAAAACAAGATGAAGAGGAAGATGAAGAGGAAGAAGAAGAAGAAGAAAAAAGGAGCAAAGTGTGAGGAATCACGAAAATACACTATTTCACAAGTGGACGAGAATACGATGTTTTTCGGCACAAGGTGACGAGAATGATGCGACACATGAAATAATTAGGGTAGGGCGCCGCGGGGCAATGGTTTAATTATTGTTTGGCGTCAACCTTTCCTTCCCCCACTTTTACCACCGCCTCTACCCCGACCCCCATCCTCACCTCACCCACTTCCGGATTCTCACTATCCGAAAACGATCGCACGCTTTCGCGCTCAGCAATGATCCAGCGATGTACTCACGAAATATGTTGAGAGTAAACGCACCTTCTAGTTGGCCCCTTCAGGTACCACTAGTGACAAAAATTAAAACAAAAATTTTCTCAACTTTCACTGACAGGGCAATCAGATTACACACGTACATACTTGTAACGAATTTTTTCTTTTTTTTTTTCCCCCCCCCCCCATATTCTGGAAGTTACTGTAACCGTAGTAAATTTCGACCAAATAATCGAATAACTGAGAAGATGACCTGCGAATGCTTTGTATTGCAAAGTATCGCGAGAGTACGCGCCGTCGTATAGCGCGTATACCCTATGGGCACATCAGTGGCGCTCGGAAAACGAACACTGGCCCAACAGCCACGCGGGGGACACAACAACCAACGGTTCGCACGCTGGACACTCGCAGGTCAAGTGGTTAACTTACCCGGGGATCGGAGGACGACGACAGCCATCCTTTTTCACGGCCGTGATAGACTCGCGGCTGCACCAAAACGGATTGCGAAAAACTGGAATCTGCAAGCAAAACGAAAACGGATCGCGTTTAGAAGGCGCGAGTACAGCGCAAACGTACCGGGGCCCACACAAACCGGGCAATAAAAATGAGGAGAGGCAGAAAAAAGAAGAAAAGAAGAAAAAAAGAAAACGAGAAAACGAGAAAAACGAACGGGTAACGGCGGAAAACACGAAGGAGTAAGGGGAAGCGAGCGAGTAAAGCCTACAACAAGTAGTGCGCGTCCGGCGTAAAGTAAAGGGCGGCTCGTTGTGGGGGCGACAAGTTATTGGCGATTGTGCAGCGGGCAGACGGTGCGTAACTCGCTGAGCTGCCGCATCGGCAGACGCGCTCCGCACGCGCGGCTATTTATCACGCTGGCAGCCACCTTACTCGCGACACTATTTCGCAAACAGTTCAAGTCACAACGGCCTTTAGGCCGTTTGGTTCAACGTTAACTGGGCGGATTGCCATAATATGAGATACCGGAGCAGCTATTCGCCGATGTAACGTCGACTTTAAATAGCTTGAAACGCGTACGTACGGACTTGATATGCGGCCTCAATAATAGCTCAAAGTGGCTGGCTGCTAGTTTAAAAACTAGCTGCGTGTGAACGACGCTTTTTTCGCGCGAGCCACGACGGCGAATTGGCGCGGGAGCGAGAGAAACCTCGTCTTTCGGCCGGACTTGTTTCATTTGCCATTATGATTGACCGTCGACTATACACTCGTTTTTGAATTGGCGCCCCCTCCTCCCCACCTAAACGTCGACTGACAAATTAATTCTCGTCGCAACGCGCTCACAGACGCCGGCCGCACGTCCTCTCCCGCCAGCTAACCACGACGTATACCGTGATTCTGACGTCACGCACTTGTTTACACATTCACTGTCAATGTCAGGTGCGTAGAATGTGTCAACGTAGATGGAAATACCATCACAATTTGAGTGATAAATAAGAACAACATCAAAGGTTGATTTCAAATACCTAATTATTCAGCACATGTGATTTTTCTTGACATTATCAGAGCAGTTCTGGAATTGGGAAAAGTAATTCACAGAAACAGCAATGTCTAGTTTACTGCCTTTAGCAATATGTAATAGTGCACTAATCATGGATCTATATTCCTTATCATATATGCCATTTGCTTTATTCAGTTTCAGGCCTGACTGTCTCCACTGGCATTTTCAAGGGATTGGAATCAAAAAGTCAATATTTTTAGAAAATCTTTTCCATCTGTTATTTTTGAGTAAGCTTGATGATCTGTGCTCCATTTCAATCTATTTCAAATCCTACAAAATAGGTCGGGTTATTGATCACTTTCATTGTAAAATAAGTCTCAAAGTGATCAGTAGCGTTGCAAGGAGTATGTAATCAATGTAGATTATCACGAAGGTGATCCCATTTTAGTCATCTTTACGGATGTACAAACATCTATCCACTTTGGATTTAGTAAAATCTGAATTTGAAAGGTGAGAATTGAATACCTCAATCCAACTTTTACTTGATGTTTTTAAACCATAAATAAATTTTTCTAATTTCAATAATATTGTTTTGTCAATTTGCAACCTAAAGGAATATTAAGATGGATGTTGTTTTTTATTTGAAAATTCAAGCAAGCAGTGTTGATATCTTATTGCACTAACTGCAAGTTCAGCAAATTTTTCACAGAAAGAAGCAATCAAATCAACCATAACTGAACTATAGGTGCGTATAAAGATGTGAGATACGGTATCTGGTTTTGTGCCATAAAGTTTTTCGTAAGTGGTCAAGTTTCCATGATTGATGCTTATAGGACTTCTATTTAGAATATGTGTAGCAGCTAATATTATTGTAGACCAAGGTCTAAAATCAATGTTTGCATTGTAAAGTATTACCCTAACTCTTTTGAGAAATGTTGAATTTTGCCTTTCAGCAACAGCATTTAATTTGGGGTCGTATGCAATGCCATCATCAAGCGTTATTCCTTTTTCAGAGCAAAATCAGGTCATTTTCAAATCTTGATATTCTTTTGCTTCATTAGTTCGAAGAACAGCTATAGGGTCTTGTGGAAATTTTGTATAGTACGATTGATAATATTCCTTAAATTTATCAAATGCTTCAGACTTTTTCTTGATTGGAAATGATAACGTGTATTCAGTAAATGATCAATAAATGTAATTATAAATGTTTCAGCATTATAAACTTCCTAGAGTAAACCCATAATATCGGACAAGATTACTTCCATGCATCTAGTTGGCCTAGTTCTCTCTCTATGGAGGCCCAAGTTAGTTGATTTGGTTTTAATGCAGATCTCACATGTGGCAAAGTCATCTCAGAACATTATATTTACAGATATACCTACAACTACTTTAGATGTAACTTTCAAGATTTTGCCACTTAGGTGTCATAATCATATGTGCCAAAATACTTTAAACTTATTTATATTTTGTTTATGCTTGCTATTCACTCCGACATTCTCACTAATTTAATCACCTTCACTTTTGGAATCAAACTCCTGTATGGCTGAGTCCACTTGAACATCTGGTACATTTTGTGTTGTGTTAATGATTTCCTGTTCATTTTTTGAATCATCTTCACACTCCTCTTTTTCTATATTTAAATTTGTATCATGATCAACTATTTGATCATACCAACTTTCGTTTGTTTGAGAAACAGGCATGCACATCAAATCCTAGTAGACTTTATCATCCTCAACTATTTCATAATCAATATAATACACAGAACCTCTCTCAGGAGCAGTAATTATAATGTCACCAGTTTGTTTATTGATGATATCCACATGATCTGTGTCAGTAATGACCTTCAAGATTGCTAAACTTATTGAACATATTGTGATCATCTACTCAGTTATCTAATAATAGAGTATACATTTGATTTTTAAGTCTCTCAACTTGTGATACTGAGGGAGGTTTAGGCCATTGAAATTCTTCTTCTAAAAGATCATCAAAGCTCAAGTTGTCTGGGGTAGAATAGAGCACAATAGCATATTTAACTCAAAACTTAGACTAATCATTTGGCTTATTGTTTCAGAGGAAACAACAAACAGTTTTTCTTTTGTTAATGTGTGGCTATGTGGGTAGTGACTCATGCGCATCGAATATGAGGGAATAATTGGTGAAATAATATCAAGAAATAATTTTGTGAAATAATTTTAACAAACAAATTAACGTCTTCTACATTTAATATATACTTTTGTAAGTTCAAAACGTGTGAAGTAAAACCTAACAAACTGTGGTATGCCAAATGGGGTGACCTCATGTCACCACAACCAAAACCATATGACATACACAAAATCACACTAAAACTTACCAGATGTAAAACATATGGTCTAAACGACGTAACTTACCGGAGTCCAATTTGTTCAGATCATGCAGTATGTGGATAGCCAGCCATAATTCGGACTTGTATCACCAAGACCTCCGTTTTTAGCAAATATGTTTGGATTTTAATTTAAGAACTGGAAATGGCTATCTATCAGAATGATTCATCTCATCATTGGAAACACATCTTCAATCAAATCATATCTCTCATCCCAAAATATACCCTCATTACCTCTTAGCAGATGAACATGATAGTAAATAAGAAATTCATATTCAAATCAAAATCTGGCGTATAATAAAATAAAAACATATGTACAGTAAAATAATATTTAACATACCATAATACGCCGTTGAATACAATTTGGGAACATAAAATCTTCTTTACCGGACATCAAGTAGAAACATGGACATCGTAAGAAGATTTAACAAAGAGCAAGGTTATTGCAAAAGCAACAGCAAGAACAAGAGATAGCATAAGAGACAAAAATAAGAGTAGTTTCGTCTACATTTGAATGAGACGAAGAAAACTTCAACTCAATCAAAAGTAGGGGAAATTAACCAGCTGATAAATTTCGTCCGCTTTCTTATCGAGATAAGAAAGAGGAGAAATCAATCAGCCTTCGAGAAACATATTAAACCTGGTGAAAACCCACCGTGGTAGGTTTTCATCGTGTACCCGGACCGGAATATCAAGTATACTACAAAACTACACTGCACTTACAAAGAAACACGTAACTTCACCAGAAATTAAGAATCTCATGTTTTGATAATGCTCTAGTGGTAAACTCATTCACAAGTCTATCCATATACAAACCAAAAACAAAGTCTAAATTCTGTTCCCAAATGGAATTGAATAAAAGAAAATAAAAAAACAGCCATTTTAAATTGTTTTTTGGAATACCTACACTACATTTCAAACTGACTCCTCCACATATTCATTAGAAGCTGATTTGGATTTATAAATTTGGCGCTACAAGCCTGGTAAATTGACACCCTAGTTCAGAGTTGCCCACTAAAAGAATGCAACATATCATTAAAAAATAGGTCCCCAATTTCAGACATATATGCTATAAAAAAAAATTAATTTTTCCCCCCTATGTTTTTGCACCTATAGGTGGTGGCCTTAATGGCCTCCTAGTAAATCTGCCACTGATCAGAAGAATACTGTATTATATATATAAAGCTCATAAATGTAAATGTTGCAATATTTGTGTTCAAACTGATGTTAACACAGGTCAAATTAATGAATTTGAAAATATAGACCAAATAACTTTTATGCAACCTTTAATTTTTCACACGTTTTAAAACACTGTTAAAATTTAAAACGGAGTTCAACAGTGGCTATAATTATTATATTGTCGCAAATTTAGGAACAGCAGGTGCACCTTTTAATTATTTAATTATCATCTAAAATTTAATTCATTAATGAAGTTTATCAATTAAATCAAATAAATAATATCTTTTTCATGGATTCGTTGAAAAAATATTATTATGTGGTTCATGCTGAAACTACGCAACTCATTGAGAATCACTTGTTTTGTAACTATACTCTGTTCATAGTAAATAGTGTGTGACATCAAAAACAATATCCACACTTGTCTACTCAAAAAACAATGTTTATTTATTTCACAAAATTATGCTTATCGCTGTATAACAATGTGTATTAATATCTTTTTCTCTTTCTCCAACCAACCTTCACATAATGATGGGTGATAGTATTATCGAACTATCAGTGCTGATAGTTTTTGTTAAAATGTTGATGTGAGGAAGTGCGAGGATTATTAAAGAAAAGAAGAACTCAATTCAAACAGTTGCAGAATTATATTAACAATCAACTGAAATACAATATTTGTATAAAATATGAAATGTCGAAGCGCAGCGCTAGCGTAGATTGTAACTATAGATATGAGATCGAAAGAAGTGGAATGTATGACATATATATTATATATATATGTAAAAAGAACATTTTGTATTCTTTTACATATAGCTACTTTTTTGCCATCTACTTGTTTATTGTCTATTTTATGTTTTAACCTAGTCTGAATTTGACTCTTTATCGGATTTTTATCATTTCATGTATTCTAAATATTTTGTGTTTTCATTCACTCTCAGTCTTTAGATGGTTGTCAAACTATAGACAGATAAAATGAATTTGTTTTTGTTCGTTTTGCCTGTATATTGTCTTGAATTTTCTGATTTCATTTTGGTTACTTATACATGATAAAATAAATACGTTTGTAACGTTCAAATGAATTTCATGTTGCGTTTTCATTTACAAAGTGCAAATCAGCAAGCAGTGCCTCATCGCAAATCGGACTTACATATATATATATATATGTAGTGATGATGATGAGTGAGTGAGATAGAATTTCCGTATCAACAAATGTTACTTTTGGCCTTATTTTACAAAATTAATCCGTTTTTATCTTAATAAAAAAATTGGTAAAACTTGTAACCTCTTTTAAATTTGAGAAAATTGGTGCATTAAAAACTATCAAAAAACTATCAATACAATCGATAGTTTTTATTTTCCACCATTGATTAATCGTTAGTAAACAATTTTCCACTGTTGCCATCACTACTGCCAGGTCTACAGGTGATTCTGATGTCAGAATCAACAACCAACACAATCGTAGTTGTTACGATAAAGTTTAAATTTTAATCCAAGTTTATCACAAGCCTCTAAATCTTACTCGGGACTCTGACTTATGAGTTTATGATTTGTTGTTTTGTTTATTTATTTCTCGCATGAAGTCAGGATCCTATACCTGCTAGCACATTACCATAATGTGGGAGGCTTTGGCCAAGACATGCCACTTTATATGTCATTGACAGTAGGGTAGTCTACAGGAAGTGGGGCAAAGCCTCACCTGCTTCTATTCCTGTCACCATAGCCAATAAGTGGCCTACCATAGACAAGCCCCCCACATCTGCCAGACAGATCCAGCCACCTATGCCACAAATGAACCACATAATTTACTCAACATATAAATATCCTTGAAAAGCATCGTTAAAATTAAACTCAAAAAAAGAAAAGATTCGAACTGTGGACCTTTATAATCATACAGGAGGGTGCCATGCCAATTACAAAAAACTGCCAGTTTAAATCAATATAAATGCACAAAAATATGGAATATCAACCAATCACAATTTCATGAAGCCAGAATACAAAATTAGGATTGCAATTTAAACTCATTACTCCATTAGTCATAAATAGGGTGCTAATTCTCTGGTATTTGCCAATACATTTCTTTAAAGGGCAAGGGTTTGGATATCAAATTGATGTTTATTTCATAGGTTGCAGGGCTGGGCAAAAAATTTAGTTAGCCAAAAAATTCCAAAAATGGAATAAATACCAAAAATGATGCACTTGCCAAAGAATTGCCCACAAACACCAATTTTCCAGGAAAAACTGTAGAGTTGGAGAGAAAGTAGAAATTTAAAATTTTAGGTACCATATTTATTGTTTATTGGAGAGAAAAACTTAAATTATAGGGAACTGGATTGAGCAAATTATCCATCATATTAATGAACAACAGATATCTAGAGCTCTGGCAATGAATTCATTGAATCTCTTGTTGAACAATACAATTTTCATAAAGAAAATTGGAGACTGTGAAAAAACTTAAATTTGAAGTTTTTGGTGCTATTTTTATTGTTTAAAGGTTCTTTTTTGTTTTTGTCCAATAATGCTAAAAATACAGTTTTAATGCTGAATTTTAACCTTATTAATGCCAAAAAATCCACATTTTAGTCATAAATTATAATAATTGTACCTAGCCTAGGCCAATCAAAATTTGCTAATAAAACCTTACCAATCAGTTACTTTTAGCCAGGCAAATTTTTCATCATTCGTTATTAAATGTTATCGCTCACTGTGCTGATGGATAGATTAAGATGCTCATATTTCTATTTAACGAATTTTCTCAAACATGGGACCTATCTAAATTGTTTTTTCATACCAAAAAACACATTTCCTGCAAATTTCAGTAACATTGTTGATCTAGTTCTTCAGAATGTGGTTACATATACTGTAATGATATTTTTATATAATTTACTTCAAATTAATTTATTTACTCTAAACTCGTATTTTCTTATATCAGTTACCATATTTTTGTACATTTATTCTTCCTTTTACTCACGTCATTTCAGTCTTTCAAGTCTTGACTTGTCTGATGACATCACCATCTCTTCTCTATAAACTGTTCTTATCCATCATTCCATATTCATGATGTCACCTTTTCTCCAAATATATTTTGTTAGGATACAATTCCCACAATACCTCATACTGGTAATATAATCATTTGGATATTTACATAACCTGTAAAATAAATAAACATACGTCATTTTATGTCACCCCATCAGCAACACTGATTACACTGATTGTAACATTCCTCGCTCTGCTCCACTGAATGTTACATTTGTATGTTCAGTCATGTATGTGATGTCTTCGTTAAAATATATGAGTTTTTAACTGTGTTTCTGTGCTTACAAATTTTATCCTCCACTTTACATGTTAGCAGAGTGAGGAGTATATGAAAGTTTTTTCAGTTACAAAGAGAATATGTGTTAATTGTTTAACTGTTTTTTTATATATTCTGTTTCACACAAAGTGAAAGGCTGTGTGCCATTTTTTCAAAGGCTGTATATCACTTTTTGAAAGACTTTGTACTGTGACATCCAAAAACAACGTACATCCCAAGTATAGGGGTTTGAAATCACAAGACAAGGTATATCAAGAAGTCACAAAAAATTTTAGAGTCAAAACCTCAAATCAGCTCTAACAATTAGGCCATTAGCCTATCAGCAAAAGCTCCCAAGGCCTACGTAGTATGTCGGGCAATTTCATATAGACGAGTTAAGTAAGTTGGCCAACCCATCAGTACAATTTACGTTTTATTACAATAAAATTACTTACAGTTAAACACAAGTATATCTGTCGTGCAGTTTTCAAAAATCGTATTGCCACATGATTTCTCGATATCCGGTGAACCAACAAATTCCAACCAAGTACACTCGTCGTTGGAATCAAAAAAGGTTTGAAGTTGAACTGGGAATGGTTCTGCTAATGGTGTTCACTTTTTGAGTAATTTCGGTAAAACAGTTTAATAGGTGACTTGAAGGTCGAAAGCAAAATCTGTAGTATGTCATGAATATTATTAAGTATTCACAACAAATGGAAAATATCAACGTATAAAACGAGACTTACTGTTCCCTATGTAACCAAAATTGGGAACAGTTGGGAAAGATAAGGTGTTGGTTCATCGGTAATTGAGTTATGAGATACACGTCACCACAAAAGTATATAAAAGTAATCGATTAGCATGTTGTCAATATCTTGTAGAATGGGAAGTTATTTCATGTCAAACTCAATGTATTTGTCTGTTTACCTACCATAGTATAATCTTAGAATTTGGGAGCCATTCCCTATAGTATAAGTATATACGAGTATTCGATATTATTGGTGATGTGAGTGGAAGGCTGTGGGTTTTCAGATTTCACAGTACCATAATATATTTGTGCAAGAAAGGTGTTGTTTAAATGTGTTAAAATTTTTGTTAATCTTTGCCTATATGCAAGAGTAATCTAGTTTTCAAATTTTTAGAAGTGTTACTCATAAATTATCATGAAATTAAAAAGTGAATAAGATAAAAGAATAAAATAAAAGTCAAATGAAAACAGTGTTAAATTCCTGGGTGCCAACTTTAACTGCAAAGTTGAGAGTTTGGCAGAGACAAAAAATTCTTTAAGATAGCCTATGGCATGGAAAATCTATAAATCGAATAAAAAATGGTTGAAGGATATACTTGCTATGTTTCAGTGATAAATAGATCGAGGAAAAACTCGTCCATTGCCGAAGAATCGTCAAATTCAATGTGTATTGTTCAGTGGAAATTGATTATTCAAACTACAAAAATTGGTTTTTGGTAAAGTTCAGAGACAATCTGCATTTTATGGGCCTGGTTTTGCTGTTTGGTACTTAATTGCTATGTTTTTCCTTTTCCTCCTTTATTATTCCTCAGCCTGAGTTCTATGTTTTTTTTTTAACTGTGAAAATAAAATTTTATATTTTACTATGATATCTGTGAACATTTATTTATTTATTTATTTTTTCTTTAACCTGTGTTTTGTTTTCTTTTTCAACTGTGAAAAAATGAAAATAATATTTTCATCCATTTATATGATGTTACCTGTGACCATTTATTTTTTTGATTCTAATTTTGGGATCAATTTTCAAAATTTATCAAAAACCTTGTTGCCACATCATCTAGCGATGTAGGTTGTTTTCATTTGTAATAGTTCATTCTCATAAAATTCATCTTTTTTTTTTTGGAAATTTTTGGTTAACTTTGGTCCAATTTATGTGTTTTTGTTCAATATTGTCGATAGTCAAAATTTACACAAAACTTGAAAACTTTCCTTGGTGTTCTTTGTAATTTGCTTACATTCTTACATAGAAAGTAGCCATTTTGTTATTACATCTCTGTGTTTAACAGTGACTCAATTCAAAATATTGCAACAAAAGTTTTTTTCAATCATTAATTTTTTTAAAATTAAGTTTTTTATTTAACATTTGGCAATACGAAACCAATCTTTATTATATCCACAATTTCATTTCCTGAATAACTTTATTATTTATCGATCATAATATTTGGATAACATTAATATTTCAGACTGAATTACAATTAATCAGATTTATGAAATTAAACTTGCACACTGACTGATTAATCGATCATTTTTACATTTTAACAGTAGAATTTCAGTATTGTTTTTAGACCATTCATCTAAATTTTCATTTAGACATGGCAGAGATCATCCCATCATCGGTAATATTATTTTGAACATATTTATAATTTGACAAATTTCATATATTGATTTAATTATATTAATTTGCATTTCCTTATCAAGAGGTCGAATTTGTTAATTGCATAATCAAGCCATTACGCCCGTGTAACCCTTTAATTTTATCTCATGTTCTGATGTAAGGTCTCAATCTGGAATAATTTTCATAAAATCTAACAAAAATGTCTTGTTTTGACACAAAAAAGGTCTTTGTTGGCTGTAATTACGATGTATGTAGAACAATGATGATTTCAACTTTATATGGGGAAGGTTTGTATCTGATAATGCATGATGTAGAATGTGAAGTCTTATTTTTGGGTATTGAACTAAATATTTTTTTGAATCCTAAGGTGGCTAATGCAAATCCCACAAGCTGTATGACTAATTCTCAAAACCAAGAAAAGGGAAAAGCACTTCTTTATCAGAGCCTGAACAATGAGCTTATAGAAAAGGTAAAAGATCTCCAAACAGTCAATCTGATATTAAAAATTGTAGATGCACAGTATAAAAGCTGTACACAAGTAACTTATATTAACACAAAGCAGGCATTTTAGAAATTAAAATTTAATAGTGAAGGAAATATGAGAAGTTACTTAGATTTATTTTCATGCTCCCCTCAAAAAATAGTAGATTGTGGTAAACCTTTAGAAAAACAGGAGGATATCGAACAGTTATTAATATCTCTCAACATGGATTATGATATGACATGTTTAGAATTTAATACATTAAAACAGGGCTAAAAAATAATTGAAACACTTCATGCAATGTTAATCGAGGGATCAGATAAGTTATATGACGAAAAAAAGTTGAAATATAATAATAAGAATCACAATGTCTATTACAACAATAATAGACAATCAAGACTTCAATTTGGTGGTACCTATAACAGATATAACAATAATAGAAACCACAATCATAATGCAGATCAGGGGAAAATGAAATATAGTAATCAAAATACAGAATCACCAACCTCTTATAATAATGATAATAAACAACATAAATATAACCAAAATTCAAATTCTTTGCTAAATTCGAATTGTAACGCCCCAAAGGTAGTCATCATATTATTTTAAAGATAAATAGAAAAGATCGAAATTATCTGAAATGCCTATTGTGAATTAGACAGCCCAAGATCATCGATCTTTAGAGTCAGGGTACCTCAAATTTAAGAAGGGAGGGACATGAAAACCTAGTTCCCCACAAACCACTGTGAACATGAGATCACGTTATTTCCATCCTGCACAACTTCTCCTATGATTATAAAAAGCCCTAATAGTCCAAATGGATGATCTCTATACAAAACAATTTAATTATACACATAGTTGGGCTGGTATATGTAGGTTTCGATCTTACTGTTTAGATGTTGAATATACGTTGTTCGACGTTAATGAGCCGCACCAGGTGGAGATGATATTCCAAGGACACCCTTTTGTTTCATCCAGACACATTCGTATTATCGTATTTGTAGAATATCCGCTTTCAATAAATAGACGTATTATTGTTGAAACATGTTTTCGAACTATTTAAAACTTTTATTTCACTTTTATTATTTTTCACAATTTCATATTGGATGTGAATGAGAAACGTCTTTTATCGATCACCTCTCATAAAGGGACTAACTTTCCCACTTATTACCATGTTAATTCTCGTCACTCTTTACTATTAGAATTAACCGGGGAAGTCTCTACTTTTTCGTATTATATGTTCTACCAAGATCCGTGGGTACAATAACCTGTATTTATTTTATTTTATTTCTTCCGTTATAGTCAACTATTAGGAGAACATGGTATCAATGAAGGAATAGAGTATGTTTTTATTTATTGGATCTTGATAGCTCTACCATAAGAATTTATTAATTAATTTTTTACGAAAATATACTCCACAGAATAATACAGTAACTTGTTTCAAATGCTGTGACAAAGGGAATTTAGCTAATGTTTGTCCATCAAAAAATGAGAGCACAAATCCCCAAAATAAACCTGATGGTCCAGCACAGAATAATGAACGCAAGAATATTAATAATAACAACAATAAAAAAAAAGAAGAAAATGACGTTCACTGGTCAATGATGTTGCGCTATAGGGACCCTCGTTCAAATTTAACAAAACAGGGCAATAATATATTAAATCTATTAACGTCAAAAAGTCATGGAAAGGAGTTAGCCCCTGATTATATTCCATTGACAAAACAAATTATGTTGGATGTTGATGCAGTAGCACATGTTATAAGAGACTTATCTAAACTATGTAATCCTATTATGTTAGAGAAGCCTTTGGAATTGGAGTGTGCCATCCAAGATGTATAACTAGTAGCCACTCACATTGACACAATGTTCATTAGAGTGGAAAATTTTGAAAAGGAACAAAAGGTCATTAGACTTAACTTATGAATGTCCATTATGTACCTTCTCCCAACAGACTTGTTACCAGGGATAAGGATTACAGAGAATCGTACATTAAGAATAGATGAAAATTTTTTGGCATAGCTTTAATGGCAGGATGTTCTGTGTTCAAGCCTTGTACTTACTACATTTTTAATGAAATTTTTTGGGCCGGATAATTGTTAAATTTTGGTATCTTCATGTACACTTTTGATGGTAGATATGAACATTCAATATTACAAAAAAAAAAAGCTTGTTCTATCATAGACGATATAAGAACATGACAAATAACCCAATGATATATTGGCAAAGCTGGCCTGAGACATTTGTGGCAATAGACACATATGGCAGCAACTTATCCTGTACTATAATACAAGTAATAATTATATATATACATATATGTATGTATATATATGTGTGAGGGTGTGGGTGTGGGTGCGGGTAAATGCTTTATGAAGAACTAGACCAATGATGTTGCTGAAAATTACAGTATAAAGATATTTGGGTAGGAAAAAACAATCTACATAGGTCTATAGTTTGAGAAAATTTGTTGAACTAATATATGAGCATCTCGATCTATCCATTAGCAGCAAGTGATAACAACGAACGATGAAAAATTGATTAACCCTAAAAGTAACGAATAAGAAAAATTTTATTAGCGAATTTTGCTAGGCCTATACTGTGTATAATTAGTATGATTTATGACTAATAAAGTATGAGTTAAATATTGCGATCTTAATTCTTGAAATATACGAATAGGAAAATACCGAAGGATATACCTAATAAATATACAGCTGAAATTCTCCAGCTTGATTAAAATCAACAAAATTTTCTCTTTCTCCTAATCCGGGTGAACCAAGTACTATGCATTAGCTATCAATCAGTTTCGGTGAACCTACTGATGTTTTCTTTTATATTGTCGATGTTGCTGTTCTTCTTGAATCTTCATTATTACCTTTTATCATTTTGTATTCGGTCAGAGTGAGAACGACGCGTGGCCAGGCAACCAGCTGGGACGTGTCGCCGCCATCGTCGCCGCGATGACTCATTCGGTGATGACGATAATGACGACGACTACGACTGCTAAATGCCAAGTTTCCGGTTTTCACCCTCGCGTCGCGTCGTCGTCGCCGCCGTCGTCGTCGTCGTCGTCGCCGTCGTCGCTCGATCGAAACTCGCAACTCTTGTGTTTCGCCTTCCGTTTCGTCATTAGTCATTACTGACGCCCAATTTTGTCGCCCCCTGCCTCATTAAAAGTTAGAACACCATCTTCGGCGGCGGCTGCTGCTGCTGCTGCTGCTACTGCTAGTAACTTGGTTCGTGGTCCGCCTAGCCAGCCATTCCGCACGAGGCCACCCTCTCGGCCGATTTGAATCGACGTCTGGACGGCGACGCAAACCAACGCGCCCACCGCAGCTGACTCGAACGTGCGTTCGTCTTTCGAGTTGTCTCGAAACATTTTCGATCCGGCAGATTACTCGCACGCGTACCCGTTCTCCGGTTGCCCGCCACCCGACAGCGTGGCCACCAGAGCCACATCACGCGCCTTACAAGTGAAACTTTGCACTTCCATAGCCCAAACATATCCTACGATGAATCAATCGATAAAGTACAACTTTTCGGCATCAAAGGGAGCATCATCTACGAGTGCTTTAATCCAAATATGGACATTAAATTTGAACTGGGCGCCTCAAAAATTATAATTTCAATTTTTAATTAGGATTTCTTTAGAAAATCTGTTTATTACGCTCTGTAGCCCCCAGGTTTGCGGGTGGGTAAGTTTATCGTTTCACGATCTCCGGAAAATTTTAACACTAATAACTTAAATTCATAATACATATCATTACATTAAGCAACTGGATTTTTTAAGAAAAAATTCAATGAATAATATTCAAACAAAATTCAAGGTACAGGCGCCAACTAAAAATGTTTCGTTTTTTCTATCCTAATAACGAACTGAATTCAGTGTTGCCAGACCAGTACACGCCAAAGTACGACGAAGAGGCTTCAGGGCTTGAAATATACATAGTCCGTTTTCACCTTTGACCATATAGCTTAATGGACGGCTAGAACTGATAAGAAATACATAGGGTTAAATGGAACACCGCTGAAGGCACTGTTAACAGGCGTACTTTTTACGAAAAAGATCTTTGGTGATAAGTGAAAGTACAAACATGTAGTGAAACTTAAAAGAATATCGTTTTCTCAAGTTTTACTTACAAGTTTACTCACACTCTCAATTCGTGGGTACATATTTTTGTCAAAGATTGTATAACAATTCGGAACCTACGTACGTAAAGTGTTTTGGATTTAGGTAAATTTTCCAAGGAGTTATTGCATAAATTTTCTACCAAATGCCCGTTTTCTTTTGTATTATTTTTCAGAGTGAAGTTAGCGGGAATTCAGAAATTCAATTCCAAAATGATTAAGAAAATCGAAAACAATCGGAATCAAATTCGCTATTCAAAAAACGATTGTCAATGAATTTAACACATTTGTTTCAGGATAATTGTAACTGTATAGTTGTTACAAATAAACACAATAGTAGTTTAAGAGTATATTATTATAAAAGGTGAACAGATTATTACAAAGTATGAACAACGTAAGAATGAAATAAATAATAATAGATTGAGTGAATAAAGTGAATAATAATGAATGAATAATATACAGAACATTAGACTATTTATAAGGGTGAAGTTCGAGTGATTTGAATTGGGTATTGTGGGAGATATGAATATGATTGGTTGTTTGAGGAAAACGTATTTCAGGTAAAACCAATGAAATTAAAAGGAAATGACAAAAGTAGGAGTGTTTAAGAAATTAATAAGAATTGGAATTATTGCAAGGTATCGAAATATATTCGTTGAAAAGATGACATCATGGAATATAGACGAAAACAGTTTATGGTGTACCGGAGGTGATGTCATCAGACAAGTCAAGACTTGAAAGACAAGTTTGAACTAGTCTTAAATGAAGTGAATGAAAGGAAGTGTAAGTAGATGGAAATATGAAGAATAATGTGGGAAAATACGAATTAATAAAGTACGAGAATATTTGAAATAATATGTATGAAAATATCATTACATAAATATCGGGGTAGTTTGAAATTCAAAGTTAAAAAGTTTGAATTTGAGGAAAAATAAAATGAAAGAAATTGGAAAAAAAATTTTATTTTTATTTTTTAGGATGGATGTTATTAGTAGGATTAAGTTTTAATAATAGATAAGTATTGGGGGTGATTTGAATTTTAAACTTTGAGAAAATTTAAAATTGCATAAAGAGTTTATGAATGGATAAATATTGGGGGTGGTTTGAATTTTAAAGTTTGGAAAATTTAAAAATATGTATGAAAATATCATTACAATAATATTATAAACATGTTCTAATGCTCATTCACATTCAAAGAGAAAAATGATATACATAATTGAAAATTTGGAAAACGCTTCTTAAATTTTGGGAGCTCAGTCTAATGCTCGACCACCAAACTATTAATAACAAAGATTTTTTCAGATGCATCGATTAATGCGAATACCTAAAAATCTAGATTAAGACTAATATAGAACAAAAAAAAAATTGAAACTTAAACGTACAAAACTGGTTTTACTCCTGAGAAGAATACTCATCTATAAATCTATAATGATGCTGAAAATATCAATTTTCAAGTAAGTAGGTACTTAAAGGTACGTGAATTTTTTTTTCGCTGCTGTAAAGCGAGTACGATTCATCAACAATTTTGTAGAATTAAAACTTACATTTTCACATTCTGAAGTGTTTGTCGATTAATTTAAATCATTATTCGAACGTTTCACTCGTTAATTTCAGACAATAAATTGGTATAGCGTTCTAACATTTCATTAGTATCTGCTTATATTGTTAGGAGTCACAAAAATATAACTCAATACAAATTCAGTTTTCACACAAAGTATCTTTTTCAAAAAGTAACGCCTGCACTGTTTGGCTAAAAGATTTTATCAGTTCTAGCAGTTCATTAAGCTATATAGTCAAAGCTTTTCTTACTTTTCAGAAATGACTTTATCATATAAACCATTAAGTAAATTAAGAACTAACTTGAAAAAATACAGGCTTAAAACTGAAACTTTCAAGGAAAGTTAGCTATAGATTCTGTGAAAATTTGACAAAAAATTGTTCGTTTAATCTTCGAGATATTGCTGAAACCTCACAACTAGATTGAACTCATATATTTTGAATCACATAATCTGAACAGAATTTTAGCATATCTTGATGATCAAAGGAATGATTTCAACTAAATTTTCACTAATGATTATTTGATTAAATCGATTACATTGGCATCACTCTGCTTCACAGTCATTTAATTTAGTATAATGCTGCAAAAATTTCGACATGAGTGTAATTTTACAAATTTTTTCAGATCACACTCTGCAAATAATCATTATATTACTAGATTGGGTAATTGGCATCCGTGAACCATTTTCATTTTTTGCTGATAACTGCTAATCAGCGAAATTTGTAATAATTATTGGAAATGGATCGAGGACCAAATATGAAAAGAAATACTTTTTAAGAACCAACTTGTATGTATTTCAAAAAGGTACAATAACATGGATGCCAAACTGAATGTTCGTTAAGAGTTGAAAATATATTTGATACACAAACTCAATGCTCCCAATGGGGAAGCACAAAAATATATTATGAATGTGTATATATGTTATGTAAATATGTGAACAAGTAAAGTACAGTTATGAGGTAGTGTAGGATTGTCTCCAAACACCCCCTGCAATTCCACATTACCGAATAAATTATGTAAAAAGAAATAATGGAAACATAAAGAAATTAAAATATAGAACGTTGGTTATTACAAAAAGCATTATGACTAGCAATGGTTACATAAAAATGATCGTCACATAAAATGGTTCATAAAAATATAAAAATGAAAACATATGACATAGATGTTGAGGACCAGCATTGTGTTAATTGTGTGGTAATATTATTATTAGTACATGTATATTAATGAATATTTATTTTGCCAATTATACCTATTAAAATTAGTGATACAGTTGAAGAGAGTCAGCACCTGTTCATCATATAAGAGATATATTAAAGAGGAAACACATGTGTAGGAGTTAAATAATTGTTGGAATCAATGGAATATTAAAGGGGATGCTGATACCAATAAGAGAGGTAGAGCAGCTATGGAGAACCAAATGAAATTATGATGAAATGAAAGTGAAACAAATTATAGATTGCACGGTTTTCAATAGGTGTTAAAAGACCTACGTCCATCTGCAGTCCAAAACCAAAACATCAGAAATTTTGAAAGGTTAAAAAATTAGCCAAAAAGTTGACTTATGTGGAGAATCCTAGGAACTAGAAATTCAAACATCTTTTGGTCAAGGGCTTTTGTAAGAATGTTGGCCAGTTGATCCAAAGAGCATACATCATTAAACTGAATGATATTGTTTTTAAAAGCCTCTAACAAGTCATAACATCTGATCACTAGAGAACTGGATTGCCTCTGGCTACCCCCAGATGCAATGCAAGACACAGAAATGTTGTCTTTAAACGTTTGCACTGGTTTGGTTACAAAAAACGTGCTTTCCACTAATCTCCAGGCCACAATGATATTGTATAATGAATAATGAAGTGCAATTGATTCAGCTGCAGTTGACAAATCTCTAACTGTCCTTTGCCAATGAACAGCCTAATTAAGTAAGTCACGGCAAACAAAAACCATGTACCCAGAAATAAAGAACACTTTCTTAAGATTATTTGACATAATGGGAGTGTCATTTACATCAGGGGCATACGATACGTTGACAAAAGCTTTAATATTGGATTGGTCCAAATGGAAAACCAAGGCATATTCCCCAATGGACTTCAAGTACTTGATTATCCTATGGACGTAGTTCTTAATTTTGTGGGTTGATGCAGATGGAAAAAGGGAGAAATAATTTACCACAAATACGATATCTGGTCTTGTCAACCTGGCTATATATAGAAGATTCCCGATCATTATTCTATACTCTGTATCCTTAGTGTCATCTATAGGTTTATTTATTTTAAGCCTAGCCTCCATGGGCGCAGATATGGTTTTGGATTCAGTCATCTTGAATTTTTGAAGAGTCTTGTCAATGTACCTAAACTGTGTTAAAGTGAATATTTTTTGTATTAAGTTGTGGTTACTTTTAAAACCAACAAAAAATTTTGGGTCAGACTCTATTTTAACTGTGAAGTAGTTATTAAAAGTATCTATTAATTCCTTCATCCAATTGTTATTGTTGCCAGCAAGAAGCATATCATCCACATAGACTATTAAAAAGGGTATAGAGCTACTGCTATCTTGCCTTATACATAAGCAATGGTCAATCTTCAACTGGATGAAGTCAGCTTTAGCTTCTCAAGAGTTCAGAAGGTCATACCAACTCTTGGATGAGATTTTCATTCCATATATAGATTTTAGTAACTTAAGGCCATGATTGTTGTCTATTTGACAGCCTTTTAGTGAAGTTAAAAAAATGGAATATATTATCTGTAAGTTTAGGAAAGCAGTTTTAAAATCAAATTGGAGGAGGTTCAAACCATACTTTTTTGCAACCAATAAGATCAACAGATCAACCAGTATTGAACAATGGGAGCATATGTTTGTGAAAGAGGATTTGTTTGCACTTCCTCAAAGGTTCAAAGAATGCAGTCCTCAATGTAGATGTTACTCCCAGAGTTAATAATACTTAACAAAAGTGGAGTTTCTTTGGTGTTGTTCTCATATTCTGCTATTTGATCATTTATATTATTATTATTATTACCTATATCTATTGTAATTTTAGTCTCAGTGACATGTGATATTTTCAGTAATGAGTCCCTAACACGATAACCACTTGTGGTATACCATGTAAAAATGCCTTTTTCGGATCTTTGAGTGAGTTTTGGGTGTTTGAACTTGACACATTTTCTTTTCTTTCTAGTTACTTGTTGCTGTCAGACTTCAAAGGGTATGTGTTGATGAGCCAAAGCTCCAAAAACTATTAAATTTGAGATGTCTGGCTTATGCCATAAAATATTTTGAAAGAAGTAGTATTATTATTATTTGCCCATGTGTGACTCCTATTTATTGTATATACAGCCACAACAACAGCTAAGAACCAAAAGCTAAAGTCCAGGTTTGCATCAAAGAGCATTGCTCTAACACAAGAGATTGTTTGGTTCTGCCTTTTGGCAGTTGAATTAAATTCTGGGGAATACGGGACAATTGGGTCCAAGACAACACTATTTTCCTCACAAAAGGATTTTATGTCCACATGAGATATTTGCGAGCATTGTCACAATGTAAAATTGGAATGGGAAAATCAGGAAATTTAGATTTTAATTTTAAATATAATTTTTTAAATTTGTCAAACACCATTGACTTCCTCTCTATCGGCATGACAAAGGAATATTTTGTTGTGTGATTGACAAAGATCAATACATATTTTTCACTATACTTATACACCTGGAGAAAATGGGCCCATTGTGTTTAAAAGACTAACTCAAGTTTCCTATTTGGACATGTGCGAGTTCCACCATGACCAAGATGTCTAGAATCTGCCTTCACACAAGTCTCACAAAGCTCGAACTCGTCATCATAGAAGTTAATTCCAGAAGGAATTCCTCTAGAAACTTTCAAGAGATTTAGATTCTTTCCTGACAAATGACTCAGATGTCTATGCCATATCATTTTTTTATTTTATGTAGATTGTTCCACTCTTTCAAAAGAATCCTGTTTTTCACTATTTATTATACGCTTTTATTCTACTCACTCAATTTGTTGAAGTACACTGGATGACCAACTTCAGCTCTGCTTTCACGTGTTGCAACACACGCACACATAAACTTATATCTATTTTTACCAGTTGTTTTTTCAATTTTTGTTTGTTTCTGTCTTGGAAAAAAAGAGAGAAATTTTATTTTCTCTTTTGCCGTTATTTTCTTCTTCAAATTATAAAAGCGTATTTTTTAAAAACTTGTTTTTAACCTAACTTATTATATTATTTTTGTTATTATTATTTGTTAATTGTGATCCTACATTCTCATAAATTCCATCTTCAACCTGTTCTTCCACCAAATTTTGTTCATTATTATTGTCGTTTATTTCTTCTTCTATTTCTAAATTTTGTTCGTTTATAGTGTTTTCTATGTTTCCTATTATATTATTATTAGTTATATCCAAATTTTTATCTGTATTCACATATTCTTCCAAATCATCAACCTCCTCATTTTCCTCAATCACTTCTTCTTTAATCTCAAAGTCATTCCACTCATCCTGTGATTTAATGTTAGGCATACACGCTAGCTGGTATAAATTGTTACAGTAAGGACATATTTTATTTAAATGATCAGATGGATTTTCAGTTTCAAACGATATGTCATCTAAAACTATTTCATAATTCACCGTGTACACTCCTTTCATTTTAGGGGTGGTGAATAGCACCTCATCTGTGCCTCACACGTAAATGTTTGTAGTAGAAAAGTTTTGATTGATGCCTAAAGCATGATTCTCCGTTATTCTAATTCCTGACTATGGGTCAATGTTCAGAGAGGGGATATAATGTACATTTTGAAGTCGAATGACTCTGTTTTTTCTCAAAATTCTCTCCTTTATAAACATGGTGTCTACATGAGTGGCCATCAATAAGATACCCAGTATGGCACATTCTAATTCCAATGGCCTTTCCAACATTACAGGATCATGTAATTTAGACAAATCAGATATGATGTATGCTACAGCACCACCATCCAACATAGTTTTGTTAAAGGAGTATAATCAGGAGCTATCCCCTTTCCATGACTTCTTGATGTAAGTAAATTCAAAAGATTAATATCCTGTTTTGTTAGATTCAAACCAGCCTATAGCGCAACATCATATACCATTGAACTTCTACTTCTTTTTTCAATTTATTGTTATTATTTCGTCCTCTGTGCAAAACCATCAGCACTATTATTTTGGGATTGTAAATCCTCTTTTTCTAATGGACATAAATTTGCTAAATGTCCTTGACCTCGACATTTGAAACATGTTTTTATATTCTCCAAATTTGGTGAAGGTTTAAAATTTTCATGTGGTTCATTTTGGTTTTTATTCTAATTATTATTATTCGAGGAAGACTGATCTATTTTAATTATAATTATTGATTTTCCCCTGTTCTATATTTTGATTGTGATTTCTATAATTATTTTGTGAATATATACAATTTTTATTATTATTGTGTGACATTTTCTCATCATATGACCAGTCAACCTTTCTATGAACATCGCATGCAGCACTTCTATAGTTTTCTGGTCCCTTGGTAGAGTATTAAACTCAAGATGTGTTATGTCATATTCCATATTCATTGAAATTAATAATTGTTCGATCTCCTGTTTTTCCAAAGGTTTTCCACAATCTCTTATTCCTTGAGTGGATCTTGAAAATAAGTCTAAAAATTTCTCATATTTCCATTATTTTTACATTTTAATTTTCGAAAAAATTGTTTCGCATTTATATATGTTACTTGAGTACAACTTTTATATCGCTCATCTAGTGTTTTTAGTATTTGGTTAACTGTACGGAGACCTTTAACTTTTTCTATCAATTCATTATTAAGTTCCTAGTATATGAGCGTTTTTCTCTTCTCTTGATTCCTAAAATATGTCATTTGACTGGCTATGTTAGCCGCAGCTTTGGAATTTAGAAATACGGGTAATTTGAGACCTAAAAATAATACTTCTGTCTCAACATTGTGCATAATAGGACATAAACCCTCTGTATATAATGTGGAGATCAAAGAGGTTCTCTAGGTGTCATAATTGTGGCCATCAAAGACCTTTTTTGTATCAAAAGAAGGCATTATTGATAGAGGATAAAATTTTTAAAGGATTGACCCTACCTAAGAAACACGAGACAACTTATAATTAAGGGGAACATGGGCTCAACCACTTGATAATGCAATTATAGGCTCAACCTCTTGATGAGGAAATGCAAGTCATGAATATATAAAACCAAATTCAATGAAATATGAATAAAGTTAATTAAAATTAATATTACCAATGGTGAACTCTTCTGTCCACCATAACAAAGTGAATTTTGTTTGACAAGTTGAACACAAAATTTTGCTGTCAACTGTGTAATGTATAATAGAATTGATAAAAAAAAAAAAACTATTCTGGATGCTTTAATGTTATTTTCAAATTCATCAAATATTGGCCCAATATCAAATGGAAAAATAATAAATAAATCAAAAAGCAAATTAAATTATTCAAAAATCAATATGAAAAAAAATATTCAAATTCAAAAAAAATAATTCAGGTTCAAACAATAAATTGTAAAACAATGTTTCAATTGTAGTCAAGTGCTGAACACGAAGATGTTTAAGCAAAATGGCTACTTTCAATGTAGGTATTCTATTGTAAAACAATGATGACAATGAAAAATTTTCCTATTTCGTGCAAGTTTTTACTGCATCAAATACTGATCTTAAGTGAGTATGATCCAGATCAATATTTGTGCTAAAATTACCAAAAAAAGACAAATTTTGCAATAAAATTAGGAAAAAAATGATTAAAACACAATATATATAATTATTATTTTGTTATATGACATATCCTTTTCAATGTTCGCTGATTTTCAGTTGTTTTTTCAAGTTAAAATTTTGTGTTCAGCTTCAAAGTTTACAAAAATTGTCCCTGTTTGGCCCAAAACAAACTCAAATTGAATACTCAGTTGAGAATGAAGATTATCTAGTCATTTTTGACTTGATTTGATGGTTTACCATACTATATCTCACTTTCTTATATGATCGGTTTTTTCCAGATTTTTGATTTTGAAGTTAAAGTTGGTACCTAGGAGTTGATTCATTCGCATTAGTACTGAATGACAAAATGAGATTAATTCAAGGAAATTTTAATTGAACAGGCACAATTTTAAATAAATGATTTTAAATTAAGAATGACACACAGTTGACACAAATTGACAAATCACTTACATTTTCAAAAAAGATTCACAAAGAATTAAAAACTGATATTACAGTATAGAGATGTGTCGTTTGACCGAGAACTAATTCATTTGAACTAATCTTTTGAAAGACCTAAATGAACGAGACCGAAAGATGAGAATGAACTAGTTCACTTTGAACTAAAAGATATTATCAAATCAAAGTTATGTTGTATAGACATACAAGCTAGTTCACTCTTATACGTCACAGCATTATTGTTAATCACTGGATGAGTGGAATTTCTTATCAATCAACAAAAAACGAAACAAAATAGTAAGCGTTTTTGGGTAATGAAAGCGCTTTCTATGTCTGAAAGTAACTACATATAGAAAATGTAGGTATACGAATTGCTCTCCATATAAAATAATACATACTCTAAAGTTTCTTTCATGCAGCTCATTTCGTTCATTTTGAACTAGTTCACTGAACTAGTTCATTCAAAAGACCGAGACCTGTTGAACTAAATTTACCAAATGAACTAAAACGCACATCTCTATTACAGTACACAAGCGATTTAATGGCACACAGCCTATCACACACAGTGAAAAAAACTTTTAAAAATTCACAAATTAACCCATTTTTTATTTAAAACTGCACTTTTTATTTCCCACACTCTGCTAGCATATTGGGAATGGATCGAGGACCAAACATGAAAAGAAACACTTTTTAAAAACCAACTTGTAAGTATTTCAAAAAGGTACAATAACATGGATGGCAAATTGAATGTTCGTCAGAGTTGAAAATATATTTGATACCCTTGAGCATATATATATGATGGAGATGACACATGGGCAGTTTTGGTGTCCAACCTATAGAAAGCGCATCTACAAACAAATGTACTTCCATCTAAACAACAGATTGGAGGAAAATCTTGCCACGTGCATTTGTTTATAAACACTGGCATACGATGTACATCACTTTTACACCAATTTTTGATTCTGATTAGTTGGAGTGTTCAGTCTGGGGTACTTCCTACGCCAGCACGCGGCATCTATTGTCTGGACACTCAACCCCATGTTAAAACTGTTCCATGTCATCTCCATCATATATATATCCTCAAAGTTTGATACACAAACTCAGTACTACCAATGGGGAAGCACAAAAATATTTTATGAATGTGTATACAGGTTATATAAATATGTGAACGAGTAAAGTACAGTTATGAGGTAGTGTGAGATTGTCTCTCAACAATAATCAATAATAATCATTGCCAAGTACAGATTATTTTCGATTATTTTTGACAAAACCTAATAATCGATTATGATTAATCGAATGAAATAATCAACTGAAAATATCTTAATCGGTACAAATAATCGTTTAATAATCTGCATCCCTGGAGAATATATCAACAATACAAAAATGGCAAATTTAACTATCAATTATTTCTTCATTTGTTCATTTACTAAGTGCTAAGGATGATTGAAAAATAGTACGAAAAGTTGATTCCAGTAAAGTTTAACCTTTTTCCATCATCACCGACACCAGCTGTCTAGTTTAAATAGGGCCTAAGGAATCACTGAATGAAAGTAGAGAGGTTTTCTTCAAAATTGAAATATGTTTAACTCTCTTTGGCACGCACATCATCATACACTTACACACACAAATGTACATCAACGAGACTTACGATGACGCCTCAGTCTCGCATAGCTACTTCTGTCTTACCCAGAGGTAAGATGTTTACACATCAAAAATATTTTAGCCGAGTAAATGTAGCTGAGAAACGAAGCTTTAAGTTAGCGAACATTTAGCTGAGGATTAGTGCCACCTATGAGTATCGGAATTTCTGTTGCCTTCTCTCTTCAAACTTAACTAAACCATCGTCAGATCGTCTTAAGCTGAGTTTACTCCTAAGGAACATTCGCTGTTTGTTAGACCTTCTCCTATATTCACAAGGTTACAGGATGTTCGTTGCAATGTGTTTGGGCAGTTGAAAAACAAAACAGCAACCTTGTAAAGACGGAATATTATATTTATGACTTTATGAGAAACGATAACACTTACCAGGAGGTTCAGTGCGCACATTGCTGGCCAGTAAAGGAAGAACGAACAATAGTATATTCATTCGAGTAATAAGTCGCGAACGAGTCATATCTTTGCATGTTAGAGGATGGCAGGATGCCGAATGCGACGTTCAGAATATCCCCCGTACTTAACGACGATGTGGGATGCGGGAATTCGTAGGCGCAAGGATATGACAGAATTCTTTCGCCTCGACACCAGAAGGCAAAGTTCGACTTGGATACGAAAATTATCTTAATCCTGGATACGGGAACGAATGTTTTCTGCAGCCTCAGCGAACGACGTAAAAACGAGATAGAGTTTACACCCAAAAAAATTTCACTGAATAAAAATCTACTAATACGTTTGAGGCACCGTTGCAAACCCAATGATAACGCGTAATCAACGGCTAAATGAGCAAGTCGATCGCACCAACTGATACTTGCCGTCAGTTAAAATTTAGACAGAATCGTCTAGGAGTTGATGTTCGAAACAATGTGATAGCGACCGAATTCGAATGAACACAGTTAGTGAAAAACGATCTTTACAAAACGATCAATTCGCACGTCGAACGGTAGTATGTACTTTTTAGTTTTCGCACTTCCGTTGTTTCACTTCTCACTTCGCCACTGATGCAAGACGTTTGGACCTCGGAGCTTGGACTTAAGAGTGCTGGAACCACAGGAAAGACGATAGGGTAACTTCTACTTGCAACATTGGAAGCAGTGTTAACTACAAATAGCTCAACTAATTCAAACATAACATATAATTATTAATTTTAATCGACATTTTTACACACCATCACATTCACTAATTCAAAATGTGATGTGAGGCGGTGAGTACGAGGAACGAAAATAAGTAAGAGAGAAGTATTCACGACAGAATTTGTTAGCAGACTAGCAGACTAAAAATATACATTCAAGTAAAATACGCAATGGCGAAGCATTAACGGAAGGTAGGGGAAGCGATTTGTGATGAGAGTGTACTGTGACATATATATATAGATTGATGTGATGATGATGATGAAGAAGGAGATGAGGTGGGATTTCGTATCAACACCCCCCTGAAATTTGATGTGAGGTATGGAGAACGAGGATCGAAAGAACTTGAGACTTTAGACTTTTAAGAGGTTTATTTCGCAACTAAATTATATTTGACAAACGAAAAAGTAAATGGCGAAGCAACAGCGATATACGATCGAAAGTAGAAGGGGAAACACTTCGTGACTAGACTGTACATATGACATATATATATCTAATGATATGATGATGATGATGAAGAATGAGATGAGGTGGGATTTCGTATCAACACCCCCCTGAAATTTTACCGAATAATTTCTTCATTGTGTTTCCTGAAATCGAATAAACAATTATTATTCAAAACAAAAAATATTAAATACAAAAAAAAATACAAGTACAAAAAAAAATATATGTATAAAAAATTTCGAAAAATATTAATATTGTATGTTTATTCTTTTTTTGGTAACTTGGGTTGCTAATAAAAAATTTATTGCGCTGTGCTTCAAAATAAAATTGGTAAAAATAAATTAGTATAAAATAAATAAATAAATAGAATATGGTAACATGCATGCAATAATGAACACTATCGTGTATATAAATATTATATGGTATATGTATGTAAAATAAAAAAAAATTAAAAATTAAAAAATTAAAAAATGGTAACATGCATAATTATTAAAGTATATCGACTAATATTTATATTTCCGCTCGTATAATTCGAGTCGACAAAAAAAAGAGAAAAAAAGGAAAAATATTCACGAACATATATACGAATGAATAATAAAAAAAATAAAAGAAGGTGATAGAATAAATATGATGAAAGGTTTTTCCTATTTAGGAGTTCAATGAATTCGAGCGTACGTTGCGCATTTTTATCTTAAAAGTAACATGAACAAGATTGCAGAATAATATTTGTTGCATCGTATATTATCTTTCGTACGTTGTATTGTATTCGAAGTGGCGTTTAATATGTTCTTAGATAAGGCAACGTTTTTCGGTTTATCTTAATTTGCGGTCAGGTAATGGGTTTTTATCTCTTATACTATTTATTGTTAAAGAGTTTCCTTTCATACATGCGTGTGGGAATATTTCGTGTATTTTTCTCACGCTTGTTGGAAAGTGTATAGGGTTTTTATTATACGATTTGTAGGGTTTTTACTTGCTCGATTTTTCAAATTTTTTCTTTGTTATAATATTCGAGAAACCTTCGATTTATTTTAAGCATGTATTTTCAAGTAAATGATGCTTTTCGATATTCTTTTTTGACAATAATTGAAGGTTAATTTTTCTGCAAATATTTTCGTGTTACGACTTATTTTTGAACATATTATGACTTGTAATTGAAATGGGAGAAAACGAATTTTATGGACTTGTACTAATTTTGACTTGAATTTCCCATTATGTGTATATATTCGTTTCGTTCAATATTTTTACAATTATGTTTTCGAATTTTGATCTATCTAATGATTTTGTTAGGATATCCGCCAATTGATTCTCCGATGTAACCGTTCTAAAAAATATTATTTTGTTTTCATAGGCTTCCAAAATTGAGTAACACTTGATCATTAGGGCTCGTGACTTTTTCTGACTTCCCCCGGAACATATTTTCTGCGTCGAGATATTGTCTTCCATAATATCGACCATTAATTTTTCCCCAAAGATTTCGAAATTTAAATATTGCATCACTTTTATAGTATCAAGGGTGTCAAAAACTGCAATTATTTCAGCCGCGGTACTTGATGATGCGTGAATAGTCTGTTTACAACAATTCCACTCCACCAAGTCTCCGTAGGCGAATAGCATAGATCCAGTTATTGACTTGCCTTTATCCAAATTGTTTATATCTATATTTTTATCGTCAACCTGGGGTGCATAAGATGCATCAATATATGCCTGAATTCCATCCCCCTTTGATGTAAATCTTAAATTATAATTTTTGGTTGTGTTGACGTACCTGAATATTCTTTTTACGTAATTTTTTAAAGTATCATTTGAACTGTTCTGAAAGTGGGAAAAAAAATTCACAGGGAATAATATGTCCGGCCTTGTCAGTCTTGCTAAATAAAGTAGTCCCCCTATCATGGATCTATATTCTGTGTCGTCTCTGCCATTTTGTATTTTATCAATTTTTAGTCCCGTCTCCATGGGTGTATTTGTATTTTTGAGTTCAGAAATTCCAAATTTTTTGATCATTTTATCTATGTGTTTGTACTGGGAAATTGTTATTGTGTTGTTTTCGATGTCTCTCATTATTTCTAAACCTACAAAAAATTTTGGATTATTCGTAATTGTAATTGTAAAATCTTTTTGAAGTTCTTCATTTATTTTCGTGATGGCAGATTGCGAATTTGATGCTACTAAAATGTCATCTACATAACTCAAAAAATATGTCTTTTCATTTTCATTTTTCATAATATATAAGCATCTGTCACTTTTAGTCTTTTCGAATCCCATTTCTTTTACTTTCATGTCTAATAAGTCGTACCACGATTTGCTAGAAGTTTTTAGGCCGTAAATTGATTTCTGAAGTTCCAGTACTTGATTTTTGTTTATATTGATTCCTTCTGGCCTTTTAACAAAAATTGGTTTTATAATGGGTGAATTTAAGTAAGCAGTTTTTACGTCGTATTGTATCATTATTAGTTTTTCTTTGTTGACGATTGATAATAATAACCTAATTGTACCTATGGATGCTACAGGTCCGTGTGTTTCTGCAATGTTATATTCTGTCCGATCCTTAAAGCCACGTGCTACAAGTCTGGCTTTAGGTTTTGGGTTGCCAAATTCGTCGAATTTAATCGTAAATATCCACCTAGTATCAATTAACTTTTGGCGATCATAATCCACTACTTTCCATACTTTCAGATCATTGAGAGAACCAAATTCGTCATTGATGGCCTTTGTCCATTCTTCTCTAAAAGGATTTGTTTCAATTTCAGAGAATGATTTTGGTATATTATCTTCGATGTAGGCCTTATTATATTTCATTCTAACATTCATAACTACAGGATTTATTATCCCCAAATCATACTCATAGTCCGCTGATTTTATTGTAAGAGGTTTTTTATTGATTAAGAGTGATTTTATGTTTTGGGTTTCATCTACTTTAACATCGCATGATATATGTGATTTTGAATTATATGGATCTCCCAAACAATATCCTGTATTCGTGTATCCCATTAATATGCTTTTTTCTGCCCTATGCGCCAATTTTGGGTCAATTTTGTCTTTTGATTTGGACTTTGCCTTTGTGGCATTTTGTTTCCTTACCTCCATGGGTATATGTCTGTATGTTAATGCACCGAATACTTTTAGATTTTTTAAATTTGGTT
The DNA here is from genome assembly GCA_011428145.1 of Ericerus pela. Taxonomy (NCBI): domain Eukaryota; kingdom Metazoa; phylum Arthropoda; class Insecta; order Hemiptera; family Coccidae; genus Ericerus; species Ericerus pela. The sequence goes on along the minus strand of WOFM01000178.1, from coordinate 848,187 downwards.
TTCTTCCGTAAAATAATTCGTATGGGGTTTTATATCCTTCATTTGCTTTAGTTGGGGATCTATTAATTAAGTAAGCCGCTGTTACAACAGCATAGGACCAATACTTTATATCGAGATTAGCATCAATTAACATGGCCCTTACTCTCCTCATTAATGTTTGATTTTGCCTTTCGGCAACACCATTCAATTCAGGAGAATATGGAACCACATAATCCATTGTTATGCCTATTTCTTTACAGTAATTTATTATTTTTGCATCCGTATACTCTTTTGCGTTATCGCATCTTATTGTTCCTATAGGGTGTTCCAGAAATTTATTTTTCATGGACATTATAATATTTTTAAATTCGTTTGTTACCTGATTTTTATTGGTTATGGGCATTACAAATGTATATTTAGAAAAGTGATCTATGAAAGTTAGGATATATTTTTGATTAGCCACAGAGGGCGTGAATGGACCCATGATATCTGACGATGTTAATTCTAATTTTCGGGTTGGTTTGGTTCTAATTCCTGTATGTCCCAGTTTCGAATTGTTCGCTATACAGCATATTTGACAGTTAACAAAATCTTCATCTCTAAAGTTAATATTTTCGGGTATTCCAATTGCTAAATCTTTTAATTTCTGTAAATATCTGGCATTTAAATGTCCTAATCTCCTGTGCATTATTAATTTTTTATTTATATTATTATTATTTTTAGGTTCATTTATTTCATTATTTTCATTGTATTCATTTTTAATTTCGTTTTCATCACCCCCCTGAGATTGTTGGGTATTTTCGTTTTCCTCAATAATTTCCATTTCAACTGTGAAATCGTCCCATTCATCAGTAGTATCTTGGGTGACTGGGGCACATATTACATTTTTTTTATCCATATAATCCTCTTTATCTTTTTTTTTTTTATTCATATCATTATTTTCGACGTTATAGTATATGTAAAATATACCTTCTTCTTTTTTAGCGGTTATTATTATTTCTGCTGTTTCAATAAAATAAATATTTGCTATTTCCTTTTGTTGGTCGATGTTAATTATACCTGTGTTAGTTATTTTTATGGCCGAGATAATATCCAAATTTAAATCCGGCACATAATGAACGTCGTTTAGTTCTATCAATGACTGATTTTTTTTAGAATTTTCAATTTTTATGAGCATTCTACCCGTATGTGTAGCATATAAAAATGTATTTCTACCTGCACATTGTAATTTAATGGGGGTTATAAATTTTTTTACATCCATTAATTTATTCAAATCAGAAGTTAAGTGGACTTCTGCAGCTCCATCAAGAATTGCTCTATTATTTAATATTTCATAATTTTCCTCTAAATTTTGTTTATTTTCTCGAGTTAATTCATTCAACAACCAATCTCCATTATTATTAAATTTTTTTACCATACAGGACATTTTTACCTGTTGGTCCGAATTCTCCTTTTTATTACTACTGGATGAATTTGGATTTGTTTTCGGTGGATAATTTCCTTGATTACTATTCGCAATTTCACTATTATTTGTTTGGGAATTATTACTTATGCAATTTTGTGCTATATGGCCGAATTGCCCACACCTATAACATTTAGGGTTGTTTTGGTTATTATTTCTAGAACTGCCTCTAAAATTATTTCCTTTATAATTAGGATTACCTCTATAACCATTTCCTCTGTAATTACCATTACCATTATTAACATTATTATTCGTATTACCATTATTTTGGTTTTGTTCCATCGAATTACCATTACCATTATGACCGTTATTATTGAAACCATTTCTATTCCCATTTCTATAATTATTGTAATTATTATTTTGGTTTCTATAATTATTTCTACCTCTGTAGTTGCTATTAAATCTTCCTCTATAGTTATTCCTATTATTATTTCCATTATTATTACTGTTCCGATATGTATTATTATTTTGGTTATTACCATTATTATTTTGTTTCTTTAACGTTTGGTCCCTGTATTTTTGGTCTGAGTCCTCTCTCAATATCCTTTTGAAATTATCTAAATTTTTTTCGTTTAGGGGTAGACTTTCATATTGTATTTTGGCGATTTGTTGTTCATAACATAATGCCAATTGTAAATTTTCTAATTCTTCGGCTATAGTAACCTCTTTGCCACTGTCTCTTACATCTGTTACGAGTTCATCCCATTTTTTTAAGAAACCTTTCATGTTTCCGCCTGGCTGAAATCTAAATTCTAACCATTTTGCCTTAGCCATATTAGCCGTAACCGAAGTCTTGGTCCCGTAAATATTATCTAATTTTTTAAGCATTAAAATTGCGGTATTACAATCCCGTATCTGTTTTGTTATGTCGTTTGATACTCTTTCTAGAACGAACGCTTTGCCGTTATCCTGCATTTTGCAGTAGTTGATCATATTTTTATCTGGCCGAAAATTTAAATCATCAATATTATTAATATATGGCTGTAAAAACTCATGTTCCCCAAAGATGTCATAATATCCAGCACCTCGGATGGCTGATATGATCATTCTTCGCCAATCTAAATAGTATTTGCCATTAAAAACTTTCCCGAGTGGGGCTTGGATAGGTTTAATTTCGTTCGGGGATGCCATTTTTTCTTTTATTTTCTCAAAACCTAACAAATTTCTCTCTTTATTACAAACAGCTGTGTATTTTTTATTTTCGTTCGTTTCTCTTTCTAATTTTTCTATTAAATTTTCTTTTTCACAATTTTCCTTTTTATCCAGTTTTTCTAAATTTATTCAATTAAAGAATCTATTCATAAATTTTTCTTTCGATTTAGCAGAACTATAAATTCTGTTCGAAAAATAATTTACTGAAGATTCTGAAATTACAATATATTTTAGAGTACTAATTTCCTCTATTCTACCTGATATGTCTATTACAAAGGATTCCAATATTATTTCACCTGTATAGTATTTTACGTGTGGTAAATTATAAATTTCGATTTTTAGATCAACTACTTTCTCTCCTTCAAACTTTTTTACCAATTCTTCCAAATCTTCCTTTTTAATATTATATTCTCCTATTTTACACTCAGATACGTTTATAATTTGGGACATATGATTTTTAATTTTATTTTCTTATTTTTGCCTCTCTTCAAATACAATTACAGAATACGAAAAATAATTAATTTCATCAAATATTACCTTTACAATAGTTTCACCTTATAATTTCTGCTGTGCCTGCTAATGATTTATGCTTTCTTCGCCGTTGACCTTGGTACTTCCTGCTTTAATTTTGTTGTGGGTTGTCCGAAAAGGTTGGGTCTTCGATGTTGGATCTCCGTTGAGTCCTCGATGACGGGAGCAGGTTTCCGTTGGCTGTTCTCTTGATCTCGTTGGCGGTCCCTCTGGATTTAGCGTTCGTTGACTTCCAGTAATGGCCGTTATTTGAGTCCGGAACTTCAGCTATTCTTCAAATTTAAATTTTGATTTTTTCAAAATAAATTAAAATTCGAGATACTTTCTCGAAAAACACGATAACTTTCCGTGTATTACTTAATAGAAAACATAAAAAATTTTACGCACAGCAGTAAATTAAATTTCAAAAAATAATTATTTCATTAATTTAAAATTTTCTAAGTCTCTCCTCAAAGTTCTACCGTAGCGATGGCTACCATGATGTGAGGTATGGAGAACGAGGATCGAAAGAACTTGAGACTTTAGACTTTTAAGAGGTTTATTTCGCAACTAAATTATATTTGACAAACGAAAAAGTAAATGGCGAAGCAACAGCGATATACGATCGAAAGTAGAAGGGGAAACACTTCGTGACTAGACTGTACATATGACATATATATATCTAATGATATGATGATGATGATGAAGAATGAGATGAGGTGGGATTTCGTATCAACAAAATTTTACCGTTCAAGTTCTTCATCAGTGATAACTGAAATTTAATATATTAATTCACATAAAAAGAACATAAAAAATAAAATATTGTAATAACCTGATGTTTCAAAAAAAAATATGGTAACTTTAAGTTTCGAAAATAATTTTGTTTGCTGTGCTTCTAAAATAATTAAACGAGTATAATAAACAATTAAATCACATGCATATGAATATTTAAATAATATATGTATGTATAAAAATGGTAACCTGTAAAAAAAATGTAATTAAAAAAAATAAGAATAAAATGGTAACATGCAAAAAAAAATATTTCGTGTATATAAATGACTAATATATGATTCATTGCGGCATGTGCTCGAATAAATTCTCGAACATTTACAAGTGTAGAGTATGAAAGGAAAAAAAAGAAAAAAAAATTGAATTGAAAGGAAATAAAATTAACAAAAGGTTTTAAGATATACGATCGTGCATAAGAAACGTTACATTTTACAATCTTATCTAGTACATTGGCATGCAATAGTATGAAACGATAATATATGATGTCCGTTAGTTTTATCTTTTGTGTTTCTCTTTGTGATTGAAGTGACGTGGAACATGTTTATTTTTGGATAAGGCAGGCTATTTGGCTAATCTTTATTGCGGTCTTGTAATGAGTTTTTATCTATCACACATTGTTAACGTTTTTTTTTTATACGATCTGTGGGAATTTTTCTTGTATTTTTCTCACGCTTGTATAAAGTTGCATGCTATTTCTATTATTTACATTTATAGGGTTTATGCATGCTTGATTTTAATTCTGTTTTCATTGTTGGGTTTGCAGCAAAATCGAGTATCTATTTTTGACAAGTATTTTCGAGTATATTTTTTCTTTAAGTATTATTTATGAACAATATAGGGGTATTTTTCTTGTACAATATATTTCGTGTTTGGACTTAAATATTTGACTTGGTACGACTTGACTTTTTGGACGGGCATTTTCCTTAAATAAATGTATATAATATTATGTGTACAAATTCGTATTTTCGAGAATTTTGACTATTAAATTTTCGAATTTTGTTCTGTCTAGAGATTTCGTAAGTAAATCTGCAAGTTGATTTTCAGAATTGACCGATCTAAAGTGGATTAATTTTTCTTCCATTGCCTCCAAAATTGAGTAGCATTTTATCATGAGTGCTCTCGATTTCTTTTGGCTTCCTCCAGAGCAAATTTTTTGAGTTGATATATTATCTTCCATTATGTCTACAGTTATTTTTTCTCTTAAAATTTCGAAATTCATATATTGTATTACTTTTATTATATCGAGAGTGTCAAAGACTGTTATGATTTCCACAGAGGTACGAGATGAAGCATGGATTGTTTGCTTTGAACAATTCCATTCTATCAAATCTCCATTCGCAAAAATCATAAAACCAGTAATTGATTTTCCTTTTTGTAAATTATTTGGGTCAATATTATTATCATCCACTTGAGGGGCATATGAGGCATCAACATATGCTTGTATTCCATCTCCCTCCGATCTATATGTTATATTATAATTTTTTGTGGAGCTAATGTACCTGAATATTCTCTTAATGTAATTTTTAAGTGTATCATTTGAATTATTTTGGAAGTGTGAGAAAAAGTTTACTGGAAATAGTAAGTCGGGTCTAGTTAATCTGGCTAAGTACAATAATCTGCCAATCATCGATCTGTATTCCGTGTCATCTTTACCATTTTCAACTTTTTCGATTTTTAAGGCAGTTTCCATTGGGGTATTTGTCTTTTTTATTTCCGAAATTCCAAACTTTTTTATCATTTTTTCTATGTGTTTATTTTGGGATAATATTATCGTCTTGTTTTCAATATTTCTCTCAATCTCCAATCCCACAAAAAATTTTGGATTATTAATAATTGTAATAGTAAAAGATTTTTCTAATTGTTCGTTAATTTTTGTAATTGCCATTTGTGAATTTGAGGCTATCAAAATATCATCTACGTAGCTTAAGAAATATGTATTTTCATTATCCGTATTCATTTGATATAAACATCTATCTGCCTTAGTTCTTAAGAAACCCATTTCTTTTATTTTGTAGTCTAATAGGTCATACCAAGATTTACTTGTCGTTTTGAGTCCGTATATCGATTTCTTTAATTCAAGGACTTGATTTGAATTGATATTTATCCCCTCAGGTTTTTTTACATAAATAGGTTTTGTAATTGGTGAGTTCAAATATGCCGTTTTTACGTCATATTGTACAAGAATTAATTTTTGTTTGTTAACTATAGAGAGCAACCATCTAATAGTACTTATGGATGCAACTGGGCCATGTGTTTCAGTAATGTTGTATTCAGTTCGGTCTTTGAAGCCCCTTGCTACTAATCTGGCTTTGGGTTTGGGGTTGCCAAACTCATCGTATTTTATTGTAAATATCCATCTTGTATCAATTAATTTCTGACGATCATAGTCTACTATATCCCAAACATTCATATCATTTGGGGAATTGAATTTGTCATTTATTGCATTCACCCACTCTATTCTAAAAGGATTGTTATTAATTTCATTAAAATTTTTTGGGACGCAATCTTCTATGTATGATTTGTCATAATTAATATTAATATTCATAATTATGGGATTAATTAATCCCAGATCCTGTTCGTAATTTGCTGGTTTAATTATTAATTTTCTGTTGGATGTTTCCAGTGATTCAATATTTTGAGACTCATCTACCCTTACATCACATGCAATATACGATTTTGTTTCAAATGGATCTCTTAGACAATATCCCGTATTTGTGTATCCCATCATTATACTTTTTTCAGCTCTGGGTGCCAATTTTGGGTCTATTTTATTTTATGATTTAGATTTAGCCTTAGTTGCATTTTGTTTCCTTACTTCAAGAGGAATGTGCCTGTATGTTAGTGAGCCAAATACTTTTAAATTTTTTAAGTTAGGTTTTGTACCATAAAATAATTCGTATGGGGTTTTAAAATCTATATTAGCTTTTGTTGGGGAATGGTTTATCAAATAGGCTGATGTTACAACTGCATATGACCAATATTTAATGTCTAGATTGGCATCAATGAGCATAGCTCTAACTCTTCTCATGCGTGACTGGTTCTGCCTTTCGGCTACGCCATTCAGCTCTGGAGGATAAGGAACTACATAATCCATTGTATTACCATTTTCCTGACAATAATTTACTATTTTTGCGTCTGTATATTCTTTTGCGTTATTGCATCTGATAGTCCCTATAGGGAAATTGGGAAATTTGTTTTTCATTGACATTATTATATTTTTGAATTCGTTTGCACATTGAAGCTTTACAGGGGTGATGAATTTTTTAATATTATTTAATTTATTTATATCAGATGTTAGGTGCACTTCTGCCACTCCATCTAAAATTGCTTTGTTTTCTAGATGTGTATAATTTTCATTTGTTTCATTATTTTTAATTAATTTATTTAATAACCATTCATTTGAATTATTTGAATATTTTTTGATCATGCAAGACATTTTTACCTGTTGTTCGGCATTCTCTTTTTTATTAGTAGTATTATTATTATTTTGGACTGGTTTAGGTGGATAATTATTTTGATTTTTATTAATATTTTCATTATTATTATTTTGTTGGGGATTGTTATTATTACAATTTTGGGCTATGTGACCATTTTGACCACATTTTTAACATTTTGGATTATTTGGGTTATAATTTCTATTATTACCTCTATAATTGTTGCCTCGATAATTGTTATTATTTCGATAATTATTTCCCCTATAATTACCATTTCCATTATTGTTCGAACTATTATTACTATTATTTTGTTGTGTGTTGGATTCATTGATATTTCCATTATTATTCGTACTATAATTTCGATTGTTGCCTCTATAGTTATTATAATTATTACCCCTATAATTATTCCGTCCTCTATAATTACCATTACGACCTCTATAACCATTATTATTTCCATTGCCATTATTCCTATAATTATTATTATTATTATTATTATTGAAATTATTATTATTTTGTTTCTTTAATGTCTGATCTCTGAACTTTTGATCAGCATCTTCTCTCAAAATTCGTTTAAAATTATCGATATTTTGTTCATTGGGAGGTAGATTCTCAAATTGCATTTTCGCCAGGGCCTGTTCATAGCATAGTGCAAGTTGTAAGTTCTCTAATTCTTCCTCTTCACTTACTTCTTTTCCACTATCTCTTACATCTGTAACTAGTTCATCCCATTTTTTAAGGAATCTTCTCATGTTTCCCCCAGGTTGGAATCTGAACTCCATCAACTTTGATTTAGCCATGTTAGCTGTAACTGATGTTTTAGTATCATATATATTGTCTAATTTTTTTAACATCATTATAGCTGTGTTACAGTCTCGTATTTGCTTCGTAATATCATTAGAAACCCTTTCAAGTACAAATGCTTTGGCATTGTCTTGAATTTTACAGTAGTTTATCATTTCCTTAGTGGGCCTAAAATTCAAATCATCAATGTGGGATATATAAGATTGTAAAAATTCGTGCTCTCCAAAGATGTCATAATAACCAGCACCCCTAATGGCTGAAATAATCATTCGCCTCCAATCCAAGTAATACTTTCCATTGAAAACTTTTCCTAATGGAGCTTGAATGGGTTTTATTTCATTTACATTCTACATATTTTCCTCAATTTTTTTAAAACCTAATAATTTGTCCTCTATATTCGTAATAGGTATATATTTTTTATTTTCTAATACTTCTTTTTCTATATTTTTTATGAGATTTCATTCTTTTAATTCAATTTTTTCGTATTCTTTTTCACTATTATTAATTTTTTCTGTTTCTTGTTTATTCAGTTTCTTTATTTTTTAATTTTTATTTATTATTTCAAAAATCTATTTATAAATTTTTTCTCTGATTCCAATAAACTATACATTCGAGATGAGAAATAATTTGGCGTTGAATCAGATATTTTAATGTATTTAAATGAACTAATTTCCTCTATTTTTCCAGAAATGTCTATTGTGAATGATTCTAATATTATTTCTCCCGTAAAATACGTGTAAAAAGGAAGATTATATGTATCTAATTTTAAATCAACTACTTTCTCTCCTTCAAACTTTTTCAATAATTATTCTAATTCCTCTTTCTCAATCTTATACTCTCCTATTTTATTTTCTAATATATTTATTAACGTTGACATATATTTTATAAGGGGAAAAAAATTTCTTTCTCTACCTCAAACACACAATAAAAATTTGAGAAACATAAAAAATAATCCAACTAAACATATATTACCTTGACATGAAAGAAAATTTTTTCGTCGATCCGTTGTTGTGCAAATTTGTAGTTTATTGAATCCCAATTTCACCGTCGTAATCTCCGCTGAATTTTGATGTAGGTTGGCCCAAAAATTTGTGGTCTTCGTCGTTGGTGATCTCGAGTAGAGTCCTTGAAGATGGGAGCAGAAGATTTCTTTGGATGGTTCGCTGTATCGTTGGCGGTCCTTTCTGAATTGTAGTTCGATGACTTTCAGGGTCAGCCGTTATTGGATCAGGAACAATTTTGGTTACTTTTTATTTTTTCATTAAAAAATTCGAGTTTAATTTTCTCGATTGCACGACACTTTTCGTGTATAATTCGTATAAAAACTATAAAAATTTATGCACAACAATGAATCAATTACAAAAATAAGTCTGCTTTTTTATGATATAATTTTTATTCATTCTCCTACTGTTCAACCGCAGCAATGGCTACCATGATGTGAGGCGGTCAGTACGAGGAACGAAAATAAGTAAGAGAGAAGTATTCACGACAGAATTTATTAGCAGACTAAAAATATAAATTCAAGTAAAATACGCAATTGCGAAGCAACAGCATTATCAGTAAGGGAAGGTAGGGGAAGCGATTCGTGATGAGAGTACGTGTGACATATATATATATATAGATTGATGTGATGATGATGATGATGAAGAAGGAGATAAGTTGGGATTTCGTATCAACAAAATGGAATAATAGAATATGACAGGAAATGGAACGACACAAACGACGAACAAAAACACAAATACCAATTGTTCGCTTAGTTTATTAATATGAGTTTGTAGAGATGGGTAACATCGATATTTATCAATATATATCCATATCCAACATATCGTTAAGGTATCGATATTTTTTTCTTAAAAATATCTATCGATTAGGGCTGTTCTTTGAGTATATATATTTCATATAAGCTGTGTTTGATAGGATTACACTAACTTATACCAGCCTACACCAGTAGGGATATTCCACAAATATTCAAGTAAAACTTGGCGTAAAGTCATATAACATTCTGAAATTTGTGGAATCGCTCTCCTGGTGTAGGTTGGTGTATGTTGGTGTAGTCCTATCAAACAGAGCTATAGAGAGTTGTGATTCGTATACATTTTCTATATGTAGTTACTTTCAGACATAGATAGGCTTTTAGGGAATAAAATGACTTCTTTTACACACGAGTATAGCTATATATAATTCGTATATATAGATGTAGTTGCATATGAAAGAAGTCATTTCATTCCCTGAAAACACTTTCTATTGTTGAAAAATGGAACTTGTCGAATCGCTTTCTATATGAAATAATATATACTCAAAGGGGCTGTTAAATGTGAGGATAATAATTAACTGAGAATCGTATTTTTCAAATAATGGCAGAAACGGATTTAATTGAACAACATTTAATGGACGATTTATTAATGGACAAAATACATTTGTGATGTGAGGCGTACAGAATGAGGATTGAAAGAACTTGAGACTTTTTTACTTTAACGACATTTTATTGCTGACTAAAAATATATTTTACAAATGAAATATGAAATGGCGAAGCAACAGCATTATCGGTTTGAGAAGAGTAGAGGAAGCAATTCGTGTATGAGTGATCATATGACATATATATATAAGGTGTTATGGAGTCTCGAAATAAAGAGGCGAAACGGAAGAACGAATGCTTTTAATGAAACAAAAGAATTCGAACATAAAGTCGTTTCGCAGATTCGAACAGAGGCGAAGCGAGAACGAAATAAATCGACAAGTAGTCGGAAATAAAGCTGTGCAGCGGAGGCTACGAAAAACATAATAGAACAAGTTACAACTAATGTACAGAGAATCGTTCGACGAGTAGACGCTTATCAATAAAGCGATAAGGAGGTGGTAACAGAGACTGAATGACAGAGAGGGAGAGAGTGCGATAGGCTGCAGCGAGGAATGAAGAGAGGAAAGTCTTACATATATATATATATATGGTGATGATGATGATGAAGAAAGAAATGAGGTGGGATTTCCGTTACAACACCCCCCTGAAATTTTACCATTCGAGTTCCTCATCATCTTGTTAGCTAAAAGTAAACAAATTATTATTAAAAAAAAAATTTTGAAGTACAAAAATAAAGGATGTAGAATTAAAAAATAAATAAAAAATTATTGAGATCGTATTATTCGAACATTATTGTGGTAACTTTAGTTCCTAAAAAATTTTGTTTTGCTGTGCTTCGAGAGAAAAAAAAAAAGATTAATCGAATAAAATAAATAAAATACAATAAATAAATAATATGGTAACATGCATAGAATATTCAATGATAATATATCACATATGAAAAAAGGTAGTGTGTAAAAAAAATATTATATTATTATAAAAATTGGTAACAGGCAAAAATATTCGAGTATTGCGAGTAATAGATGATTCATTCATCGTTTATTTCAAAAGAAAGAGAAAAAAAGAAAAATATATTCTCAAACATATATTACACGAAGAAAAAAAAATAAAGAAAAGAAAAATTGACAAAGGTATTTCCGATTAGCTCCGATGAATTTGAAAGAACGTTACGTTCCGTATCTTATCCTAAAAGTATGACATGTAAAAGATTGTAGAATAATATACGTTGCATTGCTTATTATCTTTCCTGTGTTGGTATTGTATTTGAACTGGCGTCTAACATGTTTTACGATAAGGCAACTTCATCGATTTATCATAATTGCGGTCATGTAATGGGTTTTAATCTTTATTGTTTATTGTTGGTGTATTTCTTTTCATTATTTGTGTGGGAATATTTCGTATATTTTTCTCACGCCTGTTTGAAAATGTATAGGGTTTTTATTATTTGAATTGTAGGGTTTATTCTTGCCTGATTTTAATGCTGTTTTCTTTGTTGCATTTTTTGAGAATTGGAGTATCTATTTCTTGCAAGAATTTTCTAGTAAAAGGTTATTGTTAAGTACTATTTTTGCAATAATTGAAGGTTAATTTTTCAGCAATTATTTTCATGTTACGACTTATATTTGGACTTGGGACAACCTGTAGTTGGAAGGAAATATTTTCTATATATTATTATTTGAAATAAATTGATTTTTATTTATTATATGTATATATTGGTATCATTTAATTTGACAATTATATTTTCGAATTTTGTTCGATCCAGAGATTTGGTCAAAATATCGGCCAATTGATTTTCCGAACTCACAGTCCTAAAAAATATTATTTTTTCCTCTAATGCTTCTAATATCGAGTAACATTTAATCATTAGAGCCCTCGATTATTTTTGACTTCCCCCGAACATATTTTTTGGGTGGAAATATTGTCTTCCATTATATCGACGATCAATTTTTTTCCAAAAATTTCATAATTCATATACTGTATAACTTTTATCGTATCTAAGGTGTCAAAAACTGCATTTATTTCTGCTGCAGTACTTGATGAGGCGTGAATTGTTTGCTTAGAGCAATTCCACTCCACCAAGTCTCCATTAGCAAATAACATAAATCCAGTTATTGATTTACCTTTTTTCAGATTATTTAATTCTATATTTGTTTCATCAACCTGGGGTGCATATGAGGCATTGATATAGGCCTGTATGCCATCCCCTTCTGATTTGTATGTTAAATTATAATTTTTTGTTGTATTGACATACCTAAAAATTCGTTTTACGTAATTTTTGAGTGTCATTAGAATTATTCTGGAAATGGAAGAAGAAGTTGACTGGAAATAATATGTCCGGCCTTGTGAGTCTTGCTAAATATAATAGCCCTCCTATCATCGACCTATACTCTGTATCGTCTCTACCATTTTCTATTTTATCTATTTTTAAACTCGTTTCCATAGGGGTGTTAGTATTTTTTAATTCTGAGATTCCAAATTTCTTTAACATTTTGTCTATATGTTTGTATTGTGAGAGTATTATCGTATTATTTTCAATATTTCTGACTATTTCCAGACCCACAAAAAATCTAGGATTATTTATGATTGTAATTGTAAAGTCCTTTTACAATTCCTCATTTATTTTAGTAAAGGATAATTGCGAATTGAATGCAATCAATATGTCATCCACATATGTTAAAAAATATATTTTTTCATCATTATTATTTATTATGTATAAGCATCTGTCACTTTTGGTTCTTGTAAAGCCCATATCCTTTACCTTCATATCCAATAAATTGTACCACCATTTGCTGGATGTTTTCAACCCATAAATTGACTTCTTCAATTCGAGTACCCGGTTTGTATTTATATTTATCCCTTCAGGTCTCTTTACAAAAATAGGTTTTATTATTGGTGAATTTAAATATGCGGTTTTTACATCATATTGTATGAGTATTAGTTTTTCCTTATTAACTATAGATAATAACCATCTTATGGTTCCAATTGATGCTACTGGGCCATGGGTTTTAGCAATACCATATTCTGTTCAATCTTTAAAACCTCTCGCCACAAGTCTCGCTTTCGGTTTTGGATTCCCAAATTCATCAAATTTTATTGTGAAAATCCAACGTGTATCTATGAGTTTTTGGCAATCATAATCTACTATTTCCCATACCTTCATGTCAACGAGAGAATTGAATTCGTCATTTATGGCCTTGATCCAATCCTTCCTAAATGGGTTTGTATCTATTTCAGAAAAGGTTTTCGGTATATTGTCCTCTATATATATTTTATTATATTTAACATTAATATTCATGATAATTGGGTTAATTATGCCTAAATCGTATTCATAATCTGCCGATTTTATTGTAAATGGTTTATCATTTATTTGTAAAGATTTTATGTTTTGTGTTTTGTCCATTTTTACATCACATGAAATATAGGATTTTGTGTTATAAGGGTCTCTAAGACAGTATCCCGTATTTGTATAGCCCATCATTAAATTTTTTCGTCCCTATGCGCTAATTTTGGTTCGATCTTATTTTTTAATTTTGATTTGGCCTTTGTAGCATTTTGTCTTCTGACTTCTATAGGTATATGTCTATATGTTAATGCTCCGAAGACTTTAGGATTTTTCAAATTCGGTTTTATCCCATAAAATAATTTGTATAGTGTTTTAAATCCCTCGTTTGCTTTTGTTGGTGATCTATTAATTAAATAAGCTGAGGTCATCACAGCATAAGACCAGTATTTTATGTCAAGATTGGCATCAATTAACATGGCTCGTACTCTCCTCATTAAAGTCTGATTCTGCCTTTTGGCAATACCATTCAATTCAGGCGAGTACAGCACTACATAGTCCATTGTTATACCAACCATAGTCCATTGTTATACCAACCTCATTACAATAATTTACTATCTTAGCATCGGTATACTCCCTCGCATTATCACATCTTATTGTTCCTATAGGGTATTCTGGAAATTTGTTTCTCATTGATACTATAATATTTTTAAATTCATTTGTTACCTGGCTTTTATTAGCAATAGGCATAACACAGGTATATTTTGAGAAATGATCTATGAATGTTAAAATATATCGTTGGTTTGCGAAAGAGGGCGTAAACGGACCCATAATATCTGAGGACGCTATCTCTAATTTTCTACTTAGTTTAGTTCTAATCCCTGTATGTCCTAATCTCGAGTTATTTGCAATACAGCATATTTGGCAGTTTGTAAAATCTTCATCCCTAAAGTTTAAATTTTCAGGAATGCCAACTGCTAGTTTTTAATTTTTGCAAATATTTAGCATTTAAATGCCCAAGCCTCCTATGTATTAGTAATTTTTTATTAATATTATTATTTATTTGTGTTTTGTTAGTATCATTATTGTTTTCATTATTTTCAATTATTATTTCCTCATTTTCAGATCTGTTGCATGTTGTACATTTGAAAATAAATTTTATGGTATTGAACTGGTCTACGATTATCAAGGATTATAGTACACTATTAATAATTATTGGGGCATATTCTGCCTTCTTTTCAATTTGTTAAAAAAAACTGTACCAACAGAGATTTGCCAATGAAAATAGATGATACATATTATGTAAAATTCAATGGAGAAAAGCTCAAATAACCTTTAATACACTATTCACACAATTATGGTGCAGATTTTTGTATATTTTGTTACGGGATGTTATGAGATTGTGTTTTAGCGAAATCTTTCACAAATATGAAATTACTCTTGTTTTTTATTTGCAAACTTTTGTTCACACTGATTATGTTTTTTTAATAGTTATCATTTACGTAACTTTTTGTACTTCAATTTTTTTATTCTGCGATATGTTTTTATTTTTGAAATAATTTATTAATCACAAGTTTGGGGGAAGTGTTGATTTGATCAAATTTGCCCATCCCTGAGTCTAGAACCGGTTTGATTTGTGTGAGAAAAAACGGTGGAATTCTCAACGGATCACCATACACGAACTACGACGATGAAGAACTTAGAACGACGAATTAAAGAAACGATGACTAGAAGCACACATTACGACATATAAAAGAGAAGACTAGACACTTTGAATGTTTCACGAATTTTTATTTGAACACCATGATGACATACATGTTATTTCATCGACGAGTGATGAGCGACAAGAAGGCACAAAAAACATATAATCACAGCTGAGTTACAAAACACAAATATCACAGATAAAACAACAACAACAGAAACAGTGTTGCCACAGCATGTGATGTGCGAGAATAAGTGGCTATCGAATATTATAATTTGCCATTATTCTCACACGCCTCCTCAAATTATATATATTCGATTTAAGATTTTTTAAGAAAAAAAAAGGTAACAATAAAAATAACGTTATTAATCTAATACTGTCATTTCGATACATAATGACAAAAAGTCAACAAACGATTAAAAATAAACATGTGGTCACAAGACAACAACATTAACACACAAACAAAAATGGTATACATAAACAAAAAGTTACGTTAAATTTAACAGTCTACAAAATTCGGTAAATTTGGGCCTCGGGCAGCCCTTCGTGAACATATCAGCCAATTGTCGCGAGGTTGGCACATATAAGTATCTAAATTCTACATCTACATGACTGCATACAAAACGGTACTTTACGTCTATATGTTTTGACCTACGGGTATTCCACTTGCCGGAGTGCAACAGAGACAGACAGCTCTGATTATCCTCATAGATTACAGCCCTATCAGCAAGTTGGATGCAAAAATCACCTAGTAGATATTTTAGCCATATAGACTCAGTGGTAGCATCGCATATTGCGATCAATTCACTCTCTGTACTAGATAAAGCCACTGTTGGCTGCTTCTTGCTTGACCAGGACACCAGTGACCCGTAGACAAAGGCACAGTATCCAGTAACCGACCGTCTTGTAGTAACGCAGTTGCCCCAATCGGCATCGGAATATGTTTCCAATATACTGCCGTTACTCTTATTATCATGTAGAAAAAATAATTTTTTGTCCTTGGTGGTTATCAGATATTTCAGAACTCGCAAAAGATACTTGTAATGCTCATTCGTGGCACAGCTGGAGAATTGGCTGAAGTACGATATTGCAAAGCAAATATCGGGCCGTGATCCTAACATTAAGTACATTAAACATCCCACGAGCTGTTGATACCGGTTATTTAAAACACTATCACACGCATTGAGATCCCTGTCCAGTTGGAGTCCGGGGTCAATGGGTGTGAAGGTTGGTGAACAATTTTCAACACCAAAACGTCTAGCAACAGACTCGATGAGAGCCCTCTGCTCAATCTCCAGTATGGCCTTTTCCCGATTGTAGCTAATATTCAGACCCAAATATTTTTTGACCTCTCCAAGATCCTTACATTTAAAACGTTTATTTATTTCATTTTTAAAGAAAGCAATTTTTGCCTTATTATTGGAGCTAATGAGGACGTCGTCAACGTATGTGAGCAAGTAGACGACCGTATTGTCTGTCCTACTTTTATAAATATACAAGCAGTCATCAGCCTTACTCTGCTCAAAACCGAGAGCAACCAGAAACTCGTTAAACAACGTATTCCAAACTTTAGGCGACTGCTTCAGACCATATATAGATTTATTCAACTTCAAGACATTATTTTTCTTATCTATTTTTGTTTCAATTCCCTCAGGTATTTCGAGGTACACGTCTTCAGACAGAATTCCATTTAAAAAGGCACTACAAATATCTACTTGTTCTATATAAAATTTCATTTTATTACTGATAGCCAAGAGAGTCCTCACAGTCGAAAGCTTTGCCACCGGCGCGTAAACTTCATTAAAGTTGAAGCCTTTCTTCTGTTGACATCCTCTGGCAACCAGTCTTGCCTTATAGAGTACCTCATTATTCATATCGTATTTTTTATTAAATACCCAACGACATGTGATGGTAGGAGCGTCCCTTGGACGTTTGGTCACCCACCAGGTCTGATTTGAATTCAGGGCACTGATCTCCGAAGAAATAGCCTCCCTCCACATCAGACCGTCCGGTGCACCATTCGCCTCCTCAAACGTCAAGGGGATGCCGTCCTCCGCTAGGTAAATATTTCCTGCAGTCCCATCACATTCAGCCGTTGCACCTGACAGACAATCCAAATTCACGTCACCATCTACTTCAATGTTCTCAAGATTCGATTCGGTGACCTCTACAAAAATACCATCGTTATTATTATATCTACTAGAGTCCTTGGCACCTATTTTATTTTCAAAAAACTCGACATCACGTGACAAACGTACCTCCTTAGTAGTCACATTGAGAAGTCTGTAGCCGCAGGGAGAATAACCGACCATTACAAGTTTCTCGCTTTTATTTTTAAATTTATTTGAGTCATGTTTGAAAGACAGCATATAAGCGTCACATCCAAACGTCCGTAATTTATTATAGTCAAACTGTTCATTGAACCATCTTTCATAAGGGACAAAATCTTTATTTGTGGGGCAACGGTTCACAATATATACAGAGCACAATATGGCTTCTGTCCAATATATCTTTTCAAGACCGCTCTCGAACAACAATGTCCTTGCCCTTTCACACAGTGTCCTGTTCATCCTCTCAGCCTTTCCATTTTGCTGAGGGCAGCCACCAACAGTGGGTTCGACAACAATCCCTTTTTCATTACAATATGATTGAAAATTTATGTTTAAGTATTCTGTGCCTCGATCGCACCTGAGTCTTTTAATATTGTAGCCGAATTTATTTGCCACCATCTCATGATAAATTTTAAATTTCGAAAAGGCTTCTGTCTTACTCGTCAACAGGTACACACAGCAAAAATTTGAGTAGTCATCGATAAAGGTCATAAAATACTTCACTCCATTATATGACGGAGGATTTATCGGGCCACACAGATCGGTATGTATTAGTTCCAAAGGCCTACTTGTTTTTCGTTCGTGCCTCAGGAACGGTTTCCGTTTCTGTTTGCCCATGACACAGGGCTCGCACAGCAATCTGCGGTTAGTGTCAACATTTGGTATCAAACCCCTAGTTGACAATAACCTTACATCGTTTACATTCAAATGGGCAAGTCGACGGTGCCACACAGTCAGTGGGCTAGGTTCATCTTCAGACATCAGATTACACGAGTGATTTGGTATTTTCAAAAAGTCAATCGTGTACAAATCCGAGTCAACGCTCACACCAGTGGTCACGATTTTACCACTGCAGCGTTGGATGACCTCAACAGACTCCTCTCGAAACAGAGTGTCAAAACCCGACTTGCTCATGCGCTTAACGGACAGCAGATTCTGTGGCAGCTCCCGAGCATACCTTACATTTTTTAGTTCTATTGCGATGCCATTCAACAATTTTAATTTTACGGTACCGACCGACGTGACAGCAAGCGAGACTCCTTTCTTCGCGACACAGATACTGTAGGGTTTTATCAAATCTAAATAGTCACTGAACAGGCCTATATCATTTATCAAGTGAATCGTGCATCCACTATCCACTACAAAAGTGGTACGCAGCATCGAATTTATATTATTTTTAGCATCAACGAAATCATTTATGTTATTATTATTATCATTCTGCAGTGTAAAGCTGTAACCATCTTCAGAGCGATTGTCATTTAAATTAAAATTATCATTGCACATTTGTGCTGAGTTACGATTATTATTATTATTGTTGTTACTAGTACCATGGTCGTTAGTACGATTTCCATTATTATTATTAACGTTATTACAATTATCCGTACTATTATTATTTCTATTTTTTGCATAGCAATTACGTGCTATGTGACCGATTTTGTTACAGAAGTGGCATTTTATATTCGAATGCCCATTGTCATTGCCAAAATTCCGACCATGTCCATTTGAATTATTATTATTATTAGTATTGCTCTGTGCGTTTAAATTCCGGTTATTATTAAAATTATTATTATTACTTCCGCCACGATTATAACCACGATTGTTTCCCCGATGTTGAGACCTACCACGACCAAACCGATTATTACCATTATTATTATTGTTATTATTACCAAAATTTCGTCCACCATTCGTTGTGTTGCCAAAAAATATGTTCTCTTCACCAGTGGCCACCACCGATGAAGGTTTCTGAAGAGTTGAATGTTGAGAATTGCTTCTCAACGTCGGTTTACTATCCAGGGACAGTTCACGTTGAAAATTATTCAACCTCATGAACACGCCATCCCAGGTTACGACTTCACTATCCTCTAACACGACTTTGATAGGACGAAACTCCGCTGGCAGCGAACGTAGCAGTACCAGTACAAATTGTTTGGTGGTAGTTAGGTCCCCCAACTCGGTCAATCGTCTACAGCGGGCACGAAAATCAAGTAAATACTTTTGTAAGTCAGAACCAGAAACATACCGTTTTGTATACAGCTCAGCTCGTAAATCCATTAGCGTCCTGTCATTTCCGCTATCAATGAGATTCGTCAGCGCGTTGAACATCTCCTTCGCGGTTGTGTAGGTCTGGATGATTTCGAGGTATTCGTCCGTCACGTTGTTGGCTATCAAAAACATCGCCTTAGCATTCTCCTTTGACCATACGTCTCCCCTATTTCGAACAGTTGGCAAAGAATCAAAGATTATGTTACCCAGAGATTCCTTTGCTAACAGCAGCTCCATTCTGAATTTCCATGTCCGACCATTCTGCCCATTGAACGGTTCGATAGTATTCTGCTTTCGAATGTCCATCTCGTGATCAGGCTACGACGATCAGTTGCACCGCGAATCAGCGACTTCAGCAACCTTTCAGATACGTCGACCAACAAATAAACACGAACGAGATCCCAGGAACATCGAAAAAATAAATACGAACACTTTTAACGAAAAAAGGTTACAAACAAGACATGGTACTACTTGGGAGTGATGAACAGGATTCGACAGCACAACTCTGCATACTCAGGACAATGGCGACCACGTTGACAATCAGGTATCTGGGCCCATAACCTGTGAGAAAAAACGGTGGAATTCTCAACGGATCACCATACACGAACTACGACGATGAAGAACTTAGAACGACGAATTAAAGAAACGATGACTAGAAGCACACATTACGACATATAAAAGAGAAGACTAGACACTTTGAATGTTTCACGAATTTTTATTTGAACACCATGATGACATACATGTTATTTCATCGACGAGTGATGAGCGACAAGAAGGCACAAAAAACATATAATCACAGCTGAGTTACAAAACACAAATATCACAGATAAAACAACAACAACAGAAACAGTGTTGCCACAGCATGTGATGTGCGAGAATAAGTGGCTATCGAATATTATAATTTGCCATTATTCTCACAATTTGGTTCTCGGAACCTTGCTATTAACAGCTCTTTTATGTGATAATCAGTTAATTATTTTAGTTTGTTCTTGTTGTTTGAATTTCAAGTCCATCATGGACAAACCTAATAAAGTTTGGTCTAAGTAAACTAGTTTTTCTTGTGTTTTACCTCAATTCCATTGCGTTTTAACTTAAAATAACCAACATAAGACAAATTTAGCGCTCCTTGTGGAGCCTCCATTTCTCAATTGAGGACTAATTTCGTGAATTGAATAAAAATTTTATTAAATAACCAAAACAAAAATATCACCATGCTTGGCACCTTCGAGGATATATTATGTAACATGATGGAAATGACAGGGAACAGTTTTAACATGGGGTTGATTGTCCAGACTATAGATGCCGCTTGCTGGCGTACGAAGTACCCCAGACTGAACACCTCAATTAATCAGAATCGAAAATGGGTGTAAAAGTGAGGTACTTCGTACGCCAGTGTTTATAAACAAATGCACGTGGAAAGATTTTCGGCTAATCAGATATTTAGTTGGAAGTACACGTGTATGTAGAAGCGCTTTCTATAGGTAGGTTATCGAAACTGCCCATGTGTCATTTCCATCATATGTATAGCCGCCAAGCTTGGCACATTGGCTGACGTAATTAAATATCGTTCTTAATATTATATTTAATGGTTACGAGTACTCGGTAAGTTAGTATGTTCGCCGACGAAGCTGAATCTGAAATACTGATTTCCGATTCTGACTTTCGAGCTGAGCTGATGCGAATTCTAATTTCTAAAACTCGGGGCGCTTGGTGCTTGTGCTTATAATTTTTGAATATTGAATTTAATTTAAATCGGATCGTGGCCACTGCGTAGCGTCGATCGCTAGAACCAATTACTTGAAAGTACAACCAACTGGCAACTGCGTACAAATCTTCCACAATCTGACGCGTTTTATCGTTCCCTCAAGATGGCAGAGAAAACTGACAAGGTTTCGTATAAAGATAAATTGAAGTTTGCAAATTCCATTTCCCAACCGATGGCTCCGAAAGGAACTACCAAGCGATTGCTGAAACTCGTGAGAAAAGGTAAGTCCGCGATCACAGATCAGTGTTGTTCGTATTTACGCTAACGCTCGCGTTTACGATCGACGGGTATGTAATGTTTATTTTCTGTCGCGTGCAGCCGCCGAAAATAAAAACCTGCGTATCGGATTGAAAGACGTTCAGAAGCAGATTCGTCGCGGCGAGACCGGGTAAGTTATCGGTTCGTGTGGACGGTTGGGCTGCCTTCCAGTGTCGACTTGGTTAACGCGAATGCTCGTTTCTACCGCAGGTTAGTGATATTCGGCGCGGACGTCACGCCCATCGACATAATTTGTCATATGCCGGCCATTTGCGAAGAAAAAGATATTCCGTATTGTTATACTCCGTCGAGGGAGGACATCGGACACGCCGCTGGATTGCATCGAACGGCCGTTATGGTGTTGATCAAGAAACACTCGCTGTACGAAGCATTGTACGACGAATGCGAAGACGAAATTAAAAGATTGCCGTTGCCGATGGCGTCGTAGTCGTCAACTCGACGCATTTTGTACCAATTCGATTTTTCTTCTCCTCTGTTTTTTTTTTTTACCCTTTTCGTTTCTACGATCGCTATTCGTGGCGACGCGCCTTTTTTCAGTAAATATTTCATTTTGTACGCGTGCCGTTTTTGCAACGACGAATCGGTCGATCCGGGTAGAAATATTTCGCAGAAACGACGACGTTCGTATGGCGGAATGAGTGGTTAAAAAGAATAGAAGGTTACGCGTGTAGGACGAGTAAGAAAAGTAGCGAAAGCGCGAGAAGAACGAGAAGAACGAGAAGAACGAGGAAGGCGTCGACGAAGTGAGTTGAACGTCGAGCTAATTTTACGAGTGACTGTAGCGATCTATGCGGTACGACCAATCGCACAACGTGTTTCGATAGAAGCCATTTTGGATCTCACTTGCTCCGATCACCTTTTCGTTTCTGACGCTGTGGATGCAGATGCAAAACGGCGGCGTATCTTTCAATTCGCGTCTACGATGGTCCGCTCGGTAAAGCTACAATGTTCGCCACGTATACGTATAGGTACAATGTAAATAGGCTGGGCACCTGTCTGACAGTACGCCGACACTCGTTTACGAGTCACGATCGCGCTCGATCCGTTTTTTAAAGCGGACACGGCGCCATAAAAGTAAATGTAGTCGGAAGAAATGCCATCTGTGGCTACGTCGACTGTATACGTATGTATAGTTATCCAGCTGGTTGAAGGTACAACGCAGTGCGGGTAGGGTGCGCATAAAATGGTAGTTACGATAATATACGTTTTGTTTTCGTGGTCACACCGGTTTTGGGGCGAGTGGAGCAGCGGACGAGCTGCAAGCCGGCCATCCTGTCCGCTCGTTGGCCGAACGAAGCGTCGGCGAGCGCAGATTCGTGGCCCGGAAGGGAGACGTCGGTATCGGTGCGCGTCTGCCACAGCCAAGCCGTGTTCTTGTCGAAGGCGCCGCTCTGTATTTGGAGGGACGGCGTCGTAAGTTTGGGCGGACAGCACGGAGCCTGCACGGCCGGAAAGGTTTTCGGCGTCCACGAAGAGACGACGACGCCAGAAGAAACGGCGGGTCAAAGGCGTCGTACGCCGTATCGAAGACGTGCTTCGGGGGTGGTACGTGCGTAGCCAGAGCCACCTGCGGCTGAGAGGTCGCACTTTTTTTCAAGCTGATCATCCAGAATGGTTGGCGGCGACGCGGCATAAGGGCGACTCAGACCGGTTCGCCAATACCGGGTCGTTTTTTCGCGCCCACCTACCACATACACAATAGCCAACACGCCCTTCTACTGCGCACGTCGCACGTCGCACCTCGCACCCCTATACATCGTGTGGCCAATACTTTGTTACCCCTATACGCACTCTGTTCACGCTCACAAGTGCGTAACGTCGTAAACCATATCCATACTTACCCTGCTTGAAATTCTTGAAATACGATGTCTATGTATGCCACAAAATGACGCTTTTCGTTGTATGGCAATGCGCATCGCTAACTTTTTCTCTTTCCCCAACCAACCGCAACGTCTTATTGGTGATTCTGTAGTCGCGCACTTTTTAGCGTGAAAACAGAGTATCGTATACAGCTAATGCTATCTACTGTTACTATACTATACCCTATCCACTTTAAGAACGACATGACGTCGTACGCACGTTTTGGACAAAGCGGTAAAGAAAAAACAATTCACAATCGTAATAATTAAATACGTGTAACTGCCTTAATGACGTCACGTCGCTCTTAAAACGAATGGGGTATAAACTGCTGTTCGACGATACGAGAAAAAATGTCCAAGTCTGTGTTTAACGGACCTATAATTCTACAAAGGTTCCAATTTTTAAACAATTTTCTTACAAATTTTATCCGTTCTCATTCTAATTAAGTACGTACTTACTATAGACGAATTTAGGAGGGAAACTGAGGTGGCTAAGCCCCCCTAGTACAGGCATTTAGCCACTCGGAGATTTTTTATTTAAAAAAAAAAAAAAAAAAAAAAAAAGTAGGATATCCGTTGAAATTTCGAGTTTTTTTACAGAGGTTTTATTTACTACTGATGGATAGTCGAGGAAGGAGGTGTTGGGGGACATAAAACTTGACCAGGGCTTTAGCCTCCCTTCCCCCTTGAACCTTACAATCAAAATGGGTCTACGATACTTACATAAGTTACATACATTTTGCAGTACCATGGCGTAGGTTTGTGCCGTCAAAAAAATATTTTTTTAATATTCCCTTCAAACAAAAGGTTATGCAAACATTTGTACAACGGTATTTGACTAATTGCGCGCCAAGTGTGGCTACGAAATGGTCGTCGTCGTCGGCGTTGCCGTTTAATCCACGGCCAATAAATACGATTCGTGTCCCAAAAAAAAAAAAAAAAAAAAAAAAAAAAAAAAAAAAGATTAAATCCCTATTTAAGAGTTATTATTTTCATTTTTACCACTCCTTTATCATCATTCGAACGAACCGACAAAATATTTGCGACGTTTTACCAGACAGCCGGTTCAGGCGTTATACGTGTAAGTACTTATCATATAATTCTCTCCCCCGTCCGTCTAACCGGCTTTAGCTTCCGTTTCGCTGCACAAGCAGAAGCCTAGGTGCGCGGCGTTAGTGGATAGAGAGGTGGGGGCGGCGGCGGCGGCACTGCGAGTTTATTAGCGGTCGGCGCGTACGTGCGTACGCACCTAATGCCGGGGCTTTTGTCGCGCAAGAAGCGCCGGTACACGAAACGCGAATGGTTTTCGCAGCCGACCACCTGTACCGACGTTTGCGGATGGAACTGACGCACCATCTCCGGCAACATTTTGGCCCCGCAGTTAAGCGACGCGGCGCGATCACTCGGCGAGAAGCGTCGCCGCAACACGACGTCCGATTTGCGACCAGTCCAACCGATTGGCCGCCGGTGGTGTCTTCCACAGACCGCAACGCACGTACGACGCGTACGCCCGAGCGGAGCACCGACCAAAGCCCGAGCTGGCGGCAGCCGTAGTCGAACCGGTCACCGCCGAAAGTGTCCCACTGCGGAAGCAAGCAGCGAAACGGTGAGACGGTGAGACGGTGCCACGTACCTACGGCCGTACCGCAGTACCTACGGGTACCGGTAAAGGTATACCCAAAGGCGGTACGTACAGCACGCGCCCCTAAGTAACAATGTTAGCGTGAGACACGTCGCCGGTTAATCAGCCTACAGGCTAATTTGCGTTGGTTAACATTCGTACGGTGCGGGCGAATTCGGTCGCACCGATCGTAGCCTACGTACCGGCGAATAACAAATACGGCGTACAGCCGATCGCGTCGCATGGCAACGACGATGGCGGCCTCGAAAGCGCCGACGAGTTTGAAAGACGCAAAATTTCGTAATTGCGAAATAAAATCACGCGAACAGCGCTCGCGATAGCGATAGCGACGACAGAGCTAAGAGCGCGTACGTCGTGACTACGGTACCCACGCATACCTTTTTGACGTCGAAAATGGGGTCGGATCGACTTTGAAAATAGGAGGTTGGCTATTCGATTCGTAGATTGGATCGCACAGCCACCTCTGTCCCAGGCAGGTACGTATGTTTTTTGTCTTTCCTACGTTCGTTCTGGCGCGTATTTAGCGTCTCACTCTGGCCGCCGATATTTCGATCGACCATTGTGACGCGTGCGTATCGTAGCGTCGGGTAGGAGCTACGTGAGACTTGCGAGCGTCAAAGCGTCAGATCGTAACTGCGTCTGTCGAAGGTGCGTCGCGCTGACGCGTCTTTGCGCTACAAAGCTCGGGTTGGTGGTGACGGCGGCGAGACAATAAAGTTTACGAAATTTTCCAGTCATCTTCGTCGCAGGATGATTACGGTACAGAAGTATGCGCGTACGCGAGTAGCTGTAATTCGTAATTCTTATTGAGCAGACGACGACGACGCCGACGCGGCTGCCGTCCTTTACCGCTTCTGCGGCTACACGTATGCGGCAGCGACGCTAATCCAAAACCGGAGCGAGGCGACCGTATGGTCGGGCGGCGAAACGGCGCCGCGCCGATAGCTACGCGACGACGTTCAAATTGCAAGCACATAGTTACTTCCAGTGGGTACGCGGGCGTAATCGTCGTCTAGGCGGCGACGTATTCCGACACGCGGTATACACCTATAGCGTAGGCTATGAGCTGCGGGTCGGCCGGCGCTCGCCGCGCGACTACGGAAAGCGTTGGGCTACGCGACAAGTCGAACGCGACGGGCGACGACGAAAACAAATGTCGCGACGTATCGGCAGACGGCGGATTGGTCGGTCGACGGTCCGTTAGTTTATGGAGACGCGCGGTCGCCGCCGTACAGTCGGTACTCTACTCGATTGGTATACCCGTTCGCGGGCGTGACGACAGAGAGGTAAGGGGCATTCCCATTGGCCCGCGATTTTTAGGGGCCCAGCCTACACAAAAACGAGTGATACTCTATTGGTAAACGGTTGCAAAAATTTATCGTTCGGTCCGCTCGTGAAATTAGCTCGCCCAGAATCGTAAAAACCCTTCAACAGCGATAAATCCGAGATGCTGCGCCTGAAACGCGAACGCAATTATCGCTGTTTAGCGAGCCGATAAATGTTTTCTCTCTCCGTAGGCTACATTTGGTCTGTACGGCGCTGCCTACGCGCCAATGCGGACGGTAGCAGTAGCACAGGTGCACGCGGACCAAGGGCAGGCTAATCGTCCGACTGAATTTCGCCGATGTCGCGTCCGCGCCGACGAACGCGAAACGCGAACCGTCTCTCGTCGGTGGGCCGGTGGGCCGGTGGGCGCGGCGCATCGCATCCACGCGTTAGCCTAACGGTACGAAAAAGCGACGGAATGAGGGCGTCGACGACGCGCGCGTAAACCGGTCGACTGCAGACGGCGGAACGTCTAAGACGCCGACTCGGCGTGACTGCGGAAAAGAAAACGTCAAGAAAATTGCGACACAATCGAGTCTCGGTAGGGTACCGACGTACCGACGTACCGACGAGCGCCGTTCCGCGTCGACGGTGCGCAAAGAAATGAGCAAATCGGACGTCGATGGCGCACACTCGGCTAACCCGGCAAAGGTGGACGCGAATCTGCTCGAATAGCGGTCATCTCTTGGGCGACGACTGGTCCGTTATTCGGCCACGAGCTGCGTCCCGCACAACGCACGTCGCCAGAGTATTAACGTTATTTCGTTCGACGACGAGAAAACAAATAAAAAACGACACCGAGGGAAGGTATCGGGCCGCCGCTACGCGCGAGTCGGTTGCGCTCTTCGGTCGAAATCGACGAATTCGCGTCTCGGCTTCGCAAGAGTGCGGAACGGCACTCTGCGGTCGACGCGGCAAATAAAACAAAACCGAAGATTGAGACTAACCGCAACAGTATGGCGTCGATGTCGACTCGATATCGTAAAGTCTTCTACGCCTATTTAGCGACCAGTCGATCAAATCGGGGAAAATAAAAGGCGAGCGCCGCTGCGGCTACACTCGCGAGAGACTGTGACGCGCGGACCTCGAAAATAGCGAAACAATAGCCGAGTACTGGAACCGAAAATTTTCCATTAATTTCCGGTTTTTTATGT
Source organism: Ericerus pela (assembly GCA_011428145.1). Taxonomy (NCBI): domain Eukaryota; kingdom Metazoa; phylum Arthropoda; class Insecta; order Hemiptera; family Coccidae; genus Ericerus; species Ericerus pela. The sequence continues at coordinate 820,321 of WOFM01000178.1, read as the reverse complement.
CGTCTATTCTTCGGCTGCTAAAGATGACAAAAACGATCATACGGATAGCGCATTTACGCGAATTTACTCCTCTTTTCAACGATATCGACCTCAGCTCTCGAGCTCTTAAATAGCGGCTGACGAATCATCGAGTGAAAGGCGACGAGTTTGTCGAATCCAAAAAATGGCAAATTTTCCATTATTCGCCTTTCTTTTTCGTTTGTTCATTTCCGAATTGGTAAAGACGATTAGAAAATCGCACGGAAATTTTTGTAAGTTTTCTCCTCTCTGCAGCAATACCAACTCCAGCTCTCCAACTCGAACGGAGACTAAACAAACATTAAATGGAATATAAGAGCTTTGTTCTGACATTGAAATGTCGCGTCGAACTTCGACTGGGAAGGGACGCGCACGAAGACCCATCAACGAGTCTTACGACCTGACGCCTGACGCCTGACGCCTGACGTTCGTAAGTCTCGCGTAGCCCCTACCGGCAGCAGCTAAAATGTTTACACATCGCGATAAACGATATTAAAACTACCTATTTTATTAAACGCCCAAGTATCGATTGTATGGCACAGAGAAAACAAAAAAAAGGAACAATATTAACAACGAAACGTCGACTAAGCTTTTATTTATTTTTATTCGCTTTGGATCTGTTTTTGGCACCTCGTTGAGCTCCTTTTTTTGCACTTTGTACGATGTGTTTGAACTGACCGGCTGATTTCTTTTTTTTCCTGCAAATCCCCACAGTTTTCGAATGAAATTAATTAGTGCGGAAAAGAAAAAGAGGTATAATTGAGGGGAACGGATACCTAAAAAACGTTACGAACCTTCGGTTGAGAGCATTCCTCGACAACGGAATATAGGCGAACGGATCCGGTTTACCCCTTCGTTTCACATCGCCGGCAGCTTTCTTCGCTTTGAAATCCACGCCCGAGAGTACCGTCGCCGATTTACTCGTTTTCGACACTTTACGATGAATACCACCGCCGCCGGCTACAAAATATCGTAATTCTACATTATAATCGCGTTCACGGCCCAGTAATTAAAATCAAAATCCTACACGCTAATTTTTTCGTCTCTGTACGTTGCAGTCGATTATCCAAATCAGGTTTTTACAAAAATTTTTGGGTAAAGAGGAAAAAGCCGGAAAAAAGCCTCCATATCCGCCGATGATACGAATTGCATGTAAAAGGCCCTCACAAAATTAGTCATAACTTTTTTTTTTTTTTTTTTTTTTTTTTTGCAGAGTTGGCGCGTTATTGGAATTAACGTTTTTCGTTGGTTTAGTCAACTTATTTAAGTGAATAACTTGGGCAAAAACGAAAATATCTGGGAAATGAACGCTAGGCAATATTATAAATGCCGAGTAAAAAACGTAAATGACGGAAAATTCAATTATTTGTAAAATTTCAAACTAGGCATACAATAAATTTCTCCTTAACAAAAAAAAAAAAAAAAAAAAAAAACCAAAAAAAAAAACGACCCAATATCTCTATACTCCTAAAGGCTAAAACAGTCAATTTAGGAAATATTTACGTATAACTGACCAGATAATTTCAAATGTGATAATTTGGTGAATTAACCGCATTCGTTGACTTACACGTACTTGGCAAGGAATTAACGCGAATTTCACTCATCACCGATGTATCAAAAGTGATTACTGATTTCGACTGCGTCAACTTCAGAAAACAACGTTAATTTAATAAATGACTGGAAAGCAAAAAAATTTAAATTGGCGACTGAAAACAGTCGGGCGAATATACCAAATGGGAGCAATAAGTCTTTTTTCCAGCGTTTTTCTTTCTGACTGAAAACCAGGTAATTTTCCTGATTTCTGATTCCGACTGCGACGTAATTATACTGTACGCGGCGTTTTCGTCGAGAGGTTCGCCACACTTCAGATTTAGATACAACCGGGTGCGATTAAGAAAAAATTTCCCTTAAATATCTGACCTACTTTTAAAATTGACCGACCAATCAGTTTTGTAATTTTGAAAATTTGTAACGTAGCGATGAATAAATTTAACGAAAAAAAAAAAATTTGAAAGAGAGAGCTTTGAAGCTACGAATCCGAGTATATTTTGGCCAGATTAAGAAAAAAGTTCAACTTGGCATATTATGCCTCATTTTTAAAACTGACCGACTCGAGGTTGAAAATTTGTAATTTCACATTTCGAATAATTGATAAAAAATTTAGTAAGCGACGCTGAAGAGTTGGCCACAAATGCAACTATACGTACATATGGGCATTATTACGAAAACACTAAAAAACGAAAATAGTTCGCACCTAAATATTTTTGATTAGACAACTTTTCGTACATAGTGCGGAACAGGCGGTCTATCTTGCGCAGTTTTTCGAGCCACGAATCCCGTAACTCGTTAAGTTTTAAAAATAGAACAAATTTTAAGGGGAATTTCTTCTTTTGTCGGACAGCCACATGGAAATCTCAAAAGTGCCCGACACACTCACGCCACTCGTATCACCGCTCTACGACGTATTACAGCCATCAGTACACAAGGAATGCGCACAGTGTAAATAGGCGAGAGAAGAAAATATAAAAATATACTTAACGGCGAAAAAATATTGGAAACATGTCGGTTCGATACAACAACAATGGTAAGGTACATTTTCCGAGTGTCATATTTCTTAATGGCTGCCATTCGAAAACCAGTTAACAAACTTTTCTTAAATTCAATACCAAACCAGTCCTCGATAGTCTGCAACTACCATAAAGATTTCAAGACAAAATCTTCGAATTTACGAGAATTACAAGCATAACAACGTGGTGGGCTTGCAAAACTTGGAAAATTCCTTCCACCGACACTGCCGAATGAATTTCAAAAATTTTAACAAGGGCGTGTAGCCTATCAATCGATGCCTCCAACACGGTCCCAAGTTCCATGGCCTCGAATCAAAAAGTGGAGACTCCGTAGACTTCGAAAAATTGCCGAAATGAGTAAAAGGTGGAAATATTTCTACATACACGTAATTAAATTCGTAATTTCATTTCATCGCGACACCCGGCCCGTACGCGGTTTCAAATGGGAAATAGTCCATTTGCCTATAGTGGTCACGAAACGACTAAAAATGAATTTTAGTCCGGGTGCCAAAATGCAACTCTATATTCACGGATATACGAATTAGTTGAATCCATCTTTCACCAGAGGGCGACCCAGTACACATCTATACTTCTGCACTAATTTGGAAAAGTGTACGTTAAGGGTAATCTCAGAATCTACCGAACCGATGTTGATGAATTTTCGAACGCGCATTCTTCACGAACCTACGAAGGTTTTAGGCTTGGTTTCATTATTTTATACGCTCGGGGAAACTTATTTATAAAGGACAATCGACGAAGGTTAGGCTGGATGAATAGCGGCGCGTGTACGTAGAGTGAACAGAGGAAAAACATTATGCAAACTTAATAATGCTTCATTTAGCGGACTTTTCCTGATTCGTAAATTTACATCATCGGACACGTTTTTTGAGGCACTGAATTCGAATCTGACGCTCATTTTATCATTTAACTTATTCGTTAACTCTCATGCGGCCCAACCCAAAAAAGAGAGAATTATTTATTTTCATATTTTAATGCGTAATATGTCAGTGAACACTTAGCACAGGGTTAGGGTCAAAGGTCCTCAGCATCTGTCGAACAATGCTGACACTACAGGCAGCTAGTAAACAACATAACTCTATACGCCGCAATGACAGTTCATATTTATTTGTGTATTACACGAGTGTCACACTGACATTTATACACTCCGGGATGTCAGTTGGTATAGTGAATATGTGTAAATATATATTGTGGACAGAAGAATCTGAGAGACCTGTATATTTGTGATCTACAACTCGGGATCGGCGATTTTCCACATACTTTCGAAGATACACTAAGAATGCTGCCACAATTTCGTAACAATAGTTTAAGAGAAAAATGAGTAAAAAGGAGTCTCGAATACTTCACAAAAAATCATACATTACTCGGGAAAAAATGAACCAATCAAATACAAGATCAACAAGTTCACTTCATCAGTCGTTATAGAACCTACTCGAGTACCAAATTTCAGATCTGTAGCAAGAAAATTCTGCCGTGTTGCGTCAACGAGAAACTAATAAAAAAACAGAAAAACCTAAAATTGGGCATCATGCACGAGCATTCTACTGACAACCGATGTCAAATTTTACACATCACGACATGTGATGGGATTTTTTAATCAAAAACGACGGTTCAACAATATTGGTAAGAGAGAAACCTACTCAAAAAAAGTGAAGAATCTGTTGATAAAAATATAATACCGCGTATTATAGGGCAGCCATAATTTCTTTTTTGCAACACCTGTTGGTAAATTACATTTTTATACGCACCTTGACGATGTAAAAAGTAGGCAATTTTAGAACCATTTAGGGCCGATGTATAAAGTCTTTACTTTATGCATCATCTTGGGCGCATGCGCCATTATACACACTGGTCCTACTTATTGCACACAGCCTACGTCGTCATTTACTTAAATTATATAATTTTTTTTTTCATGTAAATCTTTCTGATGCGGCAATTCAAACCCTCTGACATTCAGGTAGATGAACGACCACCACAACTGCTACGCCGCAAAGTTGGGTTGACGATTAGTTGACAATTTGCACTCGTATGTTTCATAATAGCAAAAATATTTATTTCTCTCGTTTGTTTTCGTTTTTTAGGAGGAAGTGGGGAGGCAAAAAATAGTGTGCGACATACGTGTATATAGTAGGTGATTGATACTCGCGTGATTTGCATCACTCGCCTTTGGCTCGTGCTGAAAAAATCACACACTGATCAAAATCGCCTACTTTATACACTTGTGTCACAAATAACTATTACGTAGTACGCACCACGGTATTTGGAGCTGGGTTCGTTTTCGTCATCGCTGCTAATCACATTTTTCCTTTTCCGATTTATACTAACGTTATCAAGCATGCGAGATAAACATCCTTCGGTTTCAGCATCGGTAGCGATGCTTTCATTGTCTGTGGAAACAAGATAAATGAATAACGATTAAAATATTAATAATTAAAAAAACAGATATGTACTGATATGGACTCGGAAAGGAAAATTTAATCTTTCGTAAAAATTTTGTTATTCTTGCCCGAGTCTCAATTATCTTATCATATAATATAATATGAGCAATAATTGCATGTGAGTATGTGTGTACGTGTGTATGTAAATGCGTTGTGAAGAACTAGACCGAAAACGTTGCTGAAATTTACAATAAATGGGTTTTTTGGTACGAGAAAAAGATCTAGCGAATTTTGTTAGGCCTAAACTGCGTATGATTATTATGATTTATGACTGATGACGTAATATGAGTTAAATAATGAAATCTTAATTCTCGAGATGTACGACATACGATAATACCGAAGGATATACCTAATATTGCTGAAATTCTTTAGCTTGATTAAAATTAACAAAATTTTCCTCTTTTCCACATGCGAGCAAAGCTCGGTGAACCAGGTACTATTCGATTAATCGATTAATGCTGCAAAAATAAATCGATTAGCAAAAAATCAATTAGTTGATTAATCGAGGTAATCGATTAGTCGAACTAATCGATTAATGCGCATCACAATCACTACTAACGTTTTCAGGATATTACGTTTCACCCTACAATTGGGTGTTATCTCATCCATCCACAAACGATATTGAAGAACTGATTTAGTTTAAGAGGTTGCGACTGTGCGCATTTCAAATCTCCACTCTTGTAATACATAAAAGTCAAAATGACTTATTAGGATTTTTTCAATAATTTTGATAATACATCTATTAAAATATCGATGTTTGTTTTTTTTTTAAATAATGAGGGAGTTAGCCCCTAAACCTTTTTTTCATAAATCCAGACTTACTCCACCTCACTCACCACTAAAATATAATATACATAAACCTGTATATTTACTACACATTGATATTTGAACATATCAATATAATATCATATCGGTGATTTAAATTACAATAAATCTGCATACAACTACAGTTAATTAATCAATGAAAATATGATGACTATGTCCTGGGTGAATACTGACACAGTTTTTTAAACCAGGACTAGCAACCTGGAGCTTGCTGGTTTGAATTCCCTGAGAGCTTCGACTATATAGTACTGGATTAGTATAGAAAGAAGATTTCTGGCTATATATGCTGGTTCTAAATAAGCAACCAGAAGATACCTTTTCATATATTTTGTTTTGTGTTTATGGATGCTATCCTCGTGAATTTAAGTGATGTCTCCATCAGATGTATTCTAAATTGGTGAATTCGAGCAAAATGTCAAAAATACGCAGAAGGTATGTGTGGGTGTGTGTATGAGTGTACACGATACCACACAAATACCAATACAGGTCGGTTGCGTGTATACGAATTTGTATGTGTGCGGGCCGAGCCCAGTAAACAATTAAGCTGCACAGATGAAATGTACAGCAGTGAGCACAAAAAGGTAGTTTGTGAGTTTTACCCCACTGGACCACTAGGTGGTTGACGAGTGTGTAATACACACTCGTTTGTCATCAACCACCCGTCGCCACACCACTCTCCTCCTAGTAAGTTTCCGAGGAAACTTACGGTGACCTGTGACGCCAGTCAAGTGTGGCGCAGCGTTCACTACTATGCTCACGGATGTCGTTCACATAGTAGGACCGCCAGGTCTCTTTGGTTTGGGCTTACCGAAGTTGGGTGGGAGGGTGGGACGGGATGGACGTGTACGGGGTGCTCGAGGCTGCGGAATAGGGTGCACTCGAGTTTGGGATCTCATGAGCGGAGTCTGGGGATGAGACGTGGGGATGCTCATGAGGGGTGGCGGGTAGGTTACTGGTGGCACCATTAAAGGCGGCATAACCAGGGCCAGAGGGTAGACCAATGCCAAGAGTTGTAGATGTGGGGGAATGGGAATTCCAGGTGGAGGCATCACAACTTGGGGAAGTGGCATTGGTGTTGTCGCTAGGGCGAGCGACAGGACGTTATGTGCTGCAAGCACGGTGGTGGTAAATTGCTCCCACGGCTGCAGTGTTTGATTCTGTGATACAGGAGGTACCACCAGTTGCAGTACAGGGGGCTGTACCACAGATGGGGTAAGCTCCTGTATGGAAGCCAGTGATGGAGTGGGGGTTTGGGACCGGGTTTTGCCGCGTCTTTCATCTCATTTGAGTTCCATGTAGGAGAGACCACGAGCGCGAGCTTCACGCCGGGCGCAGCCACCTGCCTTACGGTTCAAACGAGGACGCTTCGCCAGTTTGCCATCAGCTAGGGGACTCTTAGCGCGAGAGGTGGACGGCTGAGGCTCGGGGACATTTTCCGGCGAAGGTGTTGCCGTTAAGTCGATAGCGGAGTGGTTATCGACGGCAGCACTGACCCCTGGCAGCAGACTCCATCCTCTGCCTCAGCGTCGATCGCCGTTGTGGTACTCGAATAGGAGTATGGCTTGTATCCTCTTGTGCAGGTCCAACAGAGGTAAGCGTCGCGGAAGACGCCGATACTTGATCGGACGTAGAGGACACAGGCGATGTCAGCTTCACCGGTGGAGACGTGGCAGTAGCCGTGGAGGAAGGAGACAGGGCAACGTGAGCTGGTGACGTCGCGGGAGAGAAGGTGGGAGAGGGGGAGTGATGGTCGTCTGCACGAGGAGACGACAGTGCATTGCCGTTACCACCCTCTGTTGGGGGAGGAGTAGCCCTTAAAAGGGCTGTTTCTTCATCTTCCGAGATGTCGGGAATGCTGGGAGAAAGACGCTCTTGGGACATTTCACCAGTCTATTACACTACGTGAAATATGAGTAAAAGCACCTGATGAATAACATTCGATGAAGAGAATTTAACAACCGGACGCGTCAAGAGAAGAGTGAGTTTCTAAAACACGAATTTTATTCATTTTCTTGACCGTAACCGTCGTTTATTTTCTTCTCGTAAACACAAGCGAAGGTGCGGTTGCGTCAGCTGTTGTTGCACGTTAATATTACGAGTTCGTTTTGTAGGCGGGGCCTGTTCGTCTTCCAATGATGAAGACGTGTCGTACTTATGCAACTGGGTGGTGCCACGAAACAATTTTCGTAATACGTCATCGTCTACAACGCTTGACTTGTGATCAGTTGCGTGAGCTGACTCGGACGATTGCGGGTGGGGAAGGGGAATTGCAATCGGTTCGTCGTCGAGCATAGCATCAGCTGTTCGACTAGAAGACTGGCCGATGGAGTGCGATTGTGTATTTTCCTTCGATAACGCTTCGGGAGGCAATTCTTTATTTTGATCGTGTATAATTACGATCGGGGAAGAATCGGTCCCGGAGGATCATCGACGGAAGTTGAGTCATCTGGGTCGGCATCTATGTCTGTGTAGACATAGGCCGACTTTAGGCGATCGATTGATAGCGTGTGTGTCGTCCTTGTATGTCGATCTCAAACCATTTATCCGTATGGTTGAGGACTTTGTATGGTCCGGTGTATGGTGGGTCGAGTGCTTTACAAGGTGTATCAACGCGTAGCCATACGTTTTGGGCTGATTTCAGGTCAGCTGGGACATATGAGGGGGAGTCGCCGTGGTTGCGGGTGATTTGGGTGAACGCATTCGCACTTTTGCAAATGCGTTGTGGAAGGTTAGTGCTGTCGATGTGAGTGACGACACTTGGTGGGCTATCTTCAAAGAAGTCAGCCGGGAGACGGAGCTCTTCACCATAAAGGAGTTGGGCTGGGGATACGCCGAGGTCGGAGATGACTGTTAAGAGTTGGCCGAGAAGAATGAGAGCAAATTGGCTGCCCATTCTCCACGCGAGTCTTTAGAGTTCTCGCTGGCCATGATGGTGGCTTTGAGAGTTCGATGCCAGCTCTCTATTTTGCCGTTTGATTGTGGGTGGTACCCCGTAGTTGAGATTTTGTGTATTCCCACCTGGCATGCAACCGAGTTGAATAAAGCGCTTTTGAACTGGCGTCCCTGGTCCGTTGTTATGGTTTCAGGGACGCCGAAGGAGGACACCCAGTGTTGGACAAAGAGTGTTGCCACTCGATCTGCTGAAATATCCGTTGTCATGATGGCGTGAGGCCATCATGTGGCGTGGTCAATCATTGTCAGACAATGACGAGGACCGCTAACCGTCGGCAATGGACCCACGATATCGATGTGCACATGCTTTAAGCGATCGGTAGGGTGGAAAGCTTGGAGAGGGGCTTTGGTGTGTACCGATTTTGGCTTGTTGGCATGCAGTGCACTCTTTCGACCAACGTAGGCAGTCAGATCGTAGGCCAGGCCAAATGAATCGATTAGCAATCAGACGAGCAGTTGTCCGGCCGCTCGGGTGCGAGAGCCCATGAATCGAATCGAAGATGGTTCTCCGATACTTGGCGGGTACAAAGGGTCGTTTTTTCCCCATGGACGTGTCGCACGTTAAGAGTAACGTGTGTCCGGGGACTCTGAACGATTTGAGGATGAGAGCAGAGTTGGGGTCTGCAAGGTATTGGGCGAGTTGTGGATCGTGTTGTTGGCAAAGGGCCATTTCATTGTAGGGCACAACACAGGGAGAGGTAATGGGGGAGATTGCTATACACGACAAACAATCTGCGGCTATGTTGTCCTCTCCTTTGATGTAGCAAATATCCATCGTGAACTGCGAGATATACTCAAGTTGATTTTGCTGGCGTGGTGAAGCTTTCTCACACGCCTGAAACAGGGCAGTTGTGAGGGGCTTGTGGTCTGTATAGATGGAGAAAACACGCCCTTCGACCAGGTTACGGAAGTGCTTCACTGCTGCAAAAACAGCAAGTAATTAGCGGTCGTATGTTGGGTATCAGCGTTCAGTGTCAGATAATTTGCGGGAGAAAAATGCCAAAGGCTCTAGCGATACAGCACCGTGTTGATAGAGGGTAGCCCCTATTGCATGGTTAGATGCGTCGGTTGCCAAGACGAGTTGTTTGGACTTGTCGGGATGCGCCAAAAGAGCAGCATTTGCTAACGCCTGCTTTAGGTTGCGGAAGGCAGTTTCGGCAGTGTCAGTCCAAATTATCGGGGTTTTGTCGCGTTTTTTATTGGAGTGAATAAGCGCAAAGAGTTTACTCTGAATGTGAGCGCAATGTTTAATTGTACGCCGGTAGAAATTCACCATTCCGAGAAAGCGCCTAAGGTCATGAATGGTTTTGGGAAGTGGGAAATCGAGTACAGCTTGGACACGTTTGGGAGTGGGTTTGATACCTGCGCTGTTGACTCGATGGCCAAGAAAGGTGAGCTCTTCACATTCATGTTTGGACTTGTTACCATTGACAGTGAGGCCAGCATTGTAAATACGCCGAATGACCTTGGTAACACGTTCTTCGAGCTCATCAGGGTTGGAGGCGGTAATGAGGATGTCATCAATGTACATGTAAGCGTAGTCGATGTCTCGCAACAATCCATCGATGTACTGATGGAAGGTTTGGGAGGCGTTTCGAAGTCCGAAGGGCATATAGGGAAATTCGTAGAGACCAAAGAGGGTTATTACGGCTGTTTTAGGGATGTGTTCTTCGGTCATCGTGACTTGGTTAAACGCCCGCACGAGATCTAATTTGGTGAATAATTTGGCACCAGCTAATCTGGCGTGGAAATCCATAATATTCGGGACAGGGTATTTGTCGAGGATAGTTCGTGCGTTGAGTACTCTGTAGTCACCAAGCATGCGCCATGTTTTGTTGGGCTTCATGTGCATGTGCAAGGGGGATGACCAGGCACTTTTGGAGGGTTGGCAGTCACCACGTTTGAGTATGGTTTGGAAGGAAAGGCGGGCTGCCTTTAACTTCTCAGGATGTAGACAATGGGCACGGCAAAACACCAGTCGACCTACAGTTTCGATATCGTGGGTGACTTTGGTAGGGGAAATCCTCGGGCATAAGCCTTCTTTACCGGTTACACCGGGAAATTTGTCGAGGATTTTTTGGAATCGACTATTTGAGTGGGCGATGGTAAGGCAAATCTCCAGGGGATAGTCGATAGGGCGAGGTTTACCTACTACGGCAAGTCCAGTGGTCTTATCAAGGAGATGCCTTTCGCTGACATCGGGAAGCAGTTGGTAGTGGCTAAGGAAGTCTGCTCCGATGATGGGATCAGCAATATTGGCGATGATAAAGGCCCACTTGAATTTGCGGCGAAGGCCAAAATCTACCTGCACCAGCTTAACTCCGTAAGTACTAATTGGAGTTTGGTTCGCAGCGTAGATTTGGAGCTTAGCGTTGCATTTCCAGTCTTCAGCGGTTGGAGGTATAGCCGATATCTCCACGCCAGTGTCAACCAGGAAGTGATGCTCGCTAAGCAGATCTTCCACGAATAGACGGACTGAGGTGAAAACAAGTGGGAGTGCCGTCTTGACTGACTCGTTTACTCGTTTCCCAAACAAGTAGGGAATTTGGAATCGCGGCGATTGCAATTTTGGGGTTTGTCCCACCACAAACATGGGGGGTCAGAGCAGTTGCGCAATTTCCTCCCGAACTGTTGGTGATACCAACAGTAGCCATCGCGGGAATGGGAGGGAGAGCGGGTATGTACCGGTCTCTTACCATCGATGACTCGTAGCGTCGTCCATGGTTTCGAATGACCAGAGTTAGAGTCACGAGAGCGCAATCTGTCTCTGGACCTGGCATCGCGTGAATGCGAACGCCTATGTTCAGGGAACAGGGCGGGGTCTTTAAGGGGGTCGACAGAACTCACCTGTTTTCCAGCCAAGAGCTGTTGAAGCAGTTGGGTAATTGTGGCTAACTCCGAGACCAAGTGTGCAGCAAGTCATCGGAACTGTAAAGTAGTTCTGACACAGCATTGGCTACCTGGGTCGGCAAGTGCCTGGAGATCGCCAGGTAGAGCTGAGACTCGCTGGTATTGCCACTGGCACAAGCAAGATTCTCAATCAGCAGCAGCCAGAGACGCACATTCTCGGAGTTCAATGGTGGTAAGCCTGTTAGTAACCAGGGTGGATGAGCTTGTAAGGAGGGTGAGGCGGTAGTCGCGGCAGAATTTGCTTCCTGCCGGTGCGATTGCCAATTGAGGATGGGGGACAGCCTCAGCGTGGAGCTGTCAACCAGCAGGTGCTGGTTGACCAAAGCTCCTCGCCCAGGAGGTAATTGTCGAGGAATGGACTGAAATTTACAAGCGTAGAGGACTGAGGGATTGCAAAGTTTGTCGGTACATTTGACAAACGCATGCTGACATGCGGCGTTGAGTGGATGGCAGACGTGGGGTTGGGCTGGTTCTCCGTCCTCCTGGGAGGATTGCTGACTGTGGCCTTCGCAGGCGTCAGCGGGAGAAGCAGGTTGTTGAGGGACGACGAGGTTAGTTTGGAGGCCATGGTGGTAATTGAAAAAGGAGGCTAAGTTTGCACTTTCCTCGTTGGCAGCTGATTGCCAACTGTTTGTTTCTCTTTGGGATGGCTGGTCGGTACTTGCGTACTGACGTCGAGCCTGGGAAGAGAAGAGGGAAAAATGAAAAAATAGGGAGATGGAAAGGGAAGGAGAAGGAGAACCTTCTCCGTTGGCAGTGGAATGCCGACTGATTTTTGTGGACGTTAGTCAGTACTTAAGTACCGACGAGAAACGAGGGAAAGGGGAAGGAGAAGGAGAATCTTCTCCATCGGCTGACAAGAGCCGACTGAATTACTTCTTTGGTTGTTGGCGGGTATGCCAACGTTTGAAGAAGGGGCGGAAACGTCAATAGCAAAAATAAAATACTTACGTCGGAGGTCATCACTTGTGGGTGTGTGTATGAGTGTACACGACACCACACAAATACCAATACAGGTCGGTTGCGTGTATACGAATTTGTATGTGTGCGGGCCAAGCCCAGTAAACAATTAAGCTGCACAGACAAAATGTACAGCCATGAGCACAAAAAGGTAGTTTGTGGGTTTTACCCCACTGGACCGCTAGGTGGTCGACGAGTGTGTAATACACACTCGTTCGTTATCGACCACCCGTTGCCACAGTATGCAAGGTTTGCCACTTTTTTGCTACCATGTCTTGATATTAAAAAGTACATTGGTCTTATAGAGCCTTACTGGTCCAGTACTGTATGGTCAAAGCATGAGAGTCATGAAATTTATTAATTAAATGAGTACGTGAACGTGTGAGCAAGAGCGTGTGAATGAGTGAGAGTAAGATCCAAATTGCGGGAACGAAAAGAGAGAGCGAATGAGTGAGAAGGAAGAGTTGAAAATGAATTTTTCAATTTGAATCAATTCTTGGATATTGTTCCCCGGAAGGATGAGATAACACTCAATTGTAGGACGAAATATGGTATCGTCGCCTTTTCTCCGTCAACTTATCAGCGAGTCGTAGTTTTCATTCGATGAATTAATTGTAGTTGAAAGGTTAAGCTCTCGCAATCACGGCGATGCGTTTCATGACCGTTTTTCAGTTTACTACCGTCCGCAAGGAAGTTTCACTTCAATAATAACGACGATATTAATGTATAATATCGACCATCGATACGAAATGGCACAATTACAATATTTAAAGAAAATTTCGCAGAAAATACTATTAATGAATGACGTAAAAATAACGCACCAGATTCAGAATGAAGGCGAGATGTGGGTCGAGTTTCTATTTTTTCTTCCTGGATAATAAGTCGACCATCGGGAGCGGAGGGGAAGTCGACTTTATTTTTCTTTTTCAATGCACGTATCGAACTATTATCGTTATATCTGGGCTTCGACGCTGAAAAATCGAAAATACTTCATTAAGCGAAACAGTTACCAGCTACTCAACAGTCGTCGCCATTCACCCACTCGTTATGTTGGCGCAAGCCGATGGGGCGGTGAAATCGATGATCGTATCTTGGTCTTCTTTTAAATAGACGTTCTTCTTGAATTCACCAGCGCTGCTACGTTCTTTTCGATTGTCATTGACGTCATCATCCGACTCTTCATCGCCTTCGCTTTCCGCAAGTAGTTCATTAATCCTATAAAATTGAAAATACGTCATTCGATCTCGGCGCGTTCGACACCCAACCGGACAAACGATTACAGCGCTTTTATTTTACTTACGTTTTCGGTTTTTGTTTCATCGAAAGAACAGCTTCGTCGCTGCGGCTGGCGATTTTCTGGGTCGTCTCTTTTACCTCCAATTTCTTTCGAGCTTTTCGAGCTTGCTCTTTCTTGATAGCTTTTAAACGTGTCAAAGTCTCACCATCGTGAGTTGGAACCAACGAAATAATAGTAACAACTCCAAATTTGCGCACTAGCTTGTCGTAGAGATCGCGTATTTTTTGACGATATTTGCGCTGACAGTCCTTCGTAATACCGGATAAACTTTTAACCTTCGAATATGAAGAATGAAAACGGGATAGGGCGATGAGTGTTGGATGAATACGAGGCGAAAAGTATAACGAGCAATAACTAATTCTTTACAATTAAAGGTAGGTGTTTTTGAATCAGATTAGTGTTACGCAATGAGATTGTAACTTTAAGGAACCCGATAGCTGGGCCAACAATTTCGCGGGTTTTCGACTGCGACAATAGGCATATATTTTTCAAAATGCCACCAAAATGATCTTTATTCAGTTTCTCTGCGAAATAATAGTCAAACATTTAAATTTTATGAAAGAAAAAAAAAATTACGACGGCGCAATCGCGTCTTTCGCAGGAATGCGAACACTGTTTACCTTGTTGATTATGCGCGACAGAGGATAACGCCAAAATTGTAGCCGAAATCGTCGACGTGGTTCCCACCAGACCGACCAGAAGATTATCTAAAAATTTGCCGACACCAGATTCGCCAGCTTCTTTTGCCATCGCATCTGCCATTTCGTTCAGTAATTCAAACGCGTTCAGTCGACATCGCTGATTTCCGTCTTTGCAGCAAAGAACAATTTCGGGCAGGAAAACGGATAGCGTTTTATCATTCGAATCGCAAGAAAGCAGTGCCGAAAGCGTTTTAATTCTAGCCTGAAAATTATAATATTAGCAGGGTGCTTTGCGAATAATTTTCATTATGTGTAGCGAGATGGAAAACGTAGCATACTTACTCCTCTACTTGTGAGTTGAGTGTGTGATTCGGAATCAATCAACAGTCGCTTTATAGCCGATAAATGAGTACTGGTAAATTGTTTACACCTTTCCGTTTGGGAAGAACAAATATCGGCCAGTAACCTGCGAAAAAAAAAAAAATTTTCAACCGAACGCCACGTTCCACGAAGAAGACGTTTGAATACTTCGAAAGCGAGTTATAAATTAACCTGTAGTACTTCTTCTCTTCCTTGAAATGTAAATTTTTTTTAATTTTTTTGATTCGGTTATTGAATAAAATGGTCAGCGAGTTCACCGACAAGAATGGTACCAAAGCTCTCATCAAATCCAAAATAGCCTCTTTTTCGAAATCAATTTTCGCTACGTCGTCGGATTCGCATTTCGCGAGTTTATTGCAAGCTTCGTTGAAAAAATTTTCGATTATGTTGACGTCTGTGATGGTTAAGTAGACCTGCGAACCACGTAACCGCAAAAAGTTAAGTACAGGCGCAATCCTAAAATGTTATCCCGAGCGAATTATGAGAAGGATTCTACGATACAAGTTTTTTTACCTTAATCGTTTCAAAGGCAGATACGCGCGTAGCTTCGTCATTCGTTTTTTCACACTTGGTGGTATACAAATTAAACAATATGGGAAGATAATTTTTTGCGAATTTGGACATAGTAGCGACGTCTTCGGGGTTTTTTTCGCTGTTGAGGATTAAACAACGCAACGAGGCTAAGATGATGGAGCGTAAATCACCGCGGCTCTTCATCAGCTCTCCGAGATTTCTAGCTATCGACTGAAAAAGATAAACGCAGGAAAATGAACTCAAACAGTAATCCTCCGAGTCCAATCAATAACGAAAAGTCAGTCGTACGAGGCAACATGTAGGAAATCTCCACGCAAAATAATTATTTTACGAAAAGTATCATCGTTCTCTTCAAAAACCACAAGTATAGTGTCAAACTGGAAAAGCTTACTTAACAATCTGATTCATCACTGCTCTGGCGCCCACGGTGTACACATAACACCGAAAGTTTTGGTACGATTACTTTGAAAAAATACGCTTTATTTTCGGGGTTTAACGGCTTTATCTCCACTAGGAGGATGAAAAGATGTTTCAGTGGTCATACTTTTTGAGCTATGGGTCGCAACTCTCCAAACGAACGAGGCTGGGGGCAACTCCCATCCACTTTCTATGCGACAAAACGACGGGAAAGGGGAGAAATTTTTTTTACAGTAGACTAATATTCGTTAAGGCACCGGGCAATTGGAAAGTCTTCGCCGGCCGAATTTGGCCGGCGGGACTTTGGGCTGCGAGTCAGGATTCGGCCATCCTCGTTTTAGACGAATGTCACGATAGGGTGGATTCAAGAAATTTGAAAATTCACTACAACTAAACATTAGGTCAAAAATTACTGATCCAAAATAGAAATAAATATGGTTCACGATGGTCAAAACATACAGCGTATTTGTTTCACACAACTACTGTCCTTTTGTATGTCAGGCGAGAAAAATATAGTTGAAAATTTCGGAAGATAAAAATGATTTTAAATTTTACTAGCGAATTTTGTAACTCTCCGTAAATACAATACAAAAAGAAGAAAAGGCCCCACTATCAGTGACTACCACAGACTGTTACATTTAATGTGATAACATTTTCATCTTCAATATCAATGTTTTACCATCAACTGTCGATACTGTGTTAACAAATACATGGATTTCCTCATAATTGTTTTATCAATGTTGAATGAAACATCGATATTTAGATATGTCATGAGAAAGCTATGTAGTTTGTATCGATATATTATCGACAATCGGTGGAAAATTAACAAGGAAAAACGACATCGAATGTAAAAACGAACCCCGCATTTTGCTGCAGTGAAAATAAAAATGTTATCACATTAAAAAAAAAAAGCCATAGCAATGATGGAAGAAACGCTGGGTTATACTTGAATTAAAATTTGCATTTTTCGTGAAAAATAATGACAGATTTTCGAATAACCTTTTTAGGTACCTTCGGTTCATAATAACACGTTTTCTGCCCGAATTTTAGGACTGAAAGTTCGTATTTTTGGGTGAGAGAGGCCCCTTTTTGGTAGTAGGATCGAAAAATTCTAAAAACTGACTACATTTAATTATTTTCTGGTCCAAGGATCAGAAGGAGAAATTTACAGATCCGAAAAATTAGTGTTGCTAATAAAACATGAAAATATTGTTTGGAATATCAACAACTTTATTTTGAAACAACGTATTTATGTTAAGAAAAATCTGTTGTGTTTCACTTGATGATTTCTCAGCTGCTACTGAAGCTAGAAAGCCGAGGTTGGTCTTGTTGGAAATAGGAGAAAATTTACTCAAATTTTCCACCAATAAATTTTTTTTATCGTTAATGACATCTATATAAGTTGATAACAAAGAAATAAAAAATAGTTAATTAATGGAAAATTTGCCGTTTTTAAATTGTTGTTTATTTCAAAAACTAATAATTGTTTAAAAAATTTTTCAACAATAACTACCCTTATTTTTAACGACAAATTAATTCATCAGATTTCACCAAAAACCAAGTTATTTTGAGATAATGGTGTGTGAAAATATTCAAAGAAAACTCAAATTAGTAATTTTACGATAACTTTTTCCCGTTCAGTTTTACAACAGATTTAGGTTCTACAGAAATAAATCCCATAAATTTCCATACAAAAAAGGTTCCGTACAATGTTTTCATACGGTCAACAGTAACGTTATCGGTGAATAAAGTACGGTGTACATCGAAGGAGGGAATTTTTTTTTTGCCTCGCCAGTTTGCAAACATTTGTACTCGGCTCGCTACGCTCGTCTAGGACGGGTCTTGCAGAAAAAAAAAAAAAAAATTTAATAAGTTCGCCTATACTGGTCCACAGAGCAAAACCAGCATGTAAGTATATGCATGTTTCTTGCTATAAACCGATACGTTATCAGGTCTGTAAACAGCGAGGGGCGTTTGGGCGTTAAAACGCCTCTTGAACATTTTTTAAAAAAAGCGGGAAAACGGGGAAAGTTGCGAAAAAACGTGACAAGTGAATGTTACCAAACAAAAAAATCATCCAAAAATTTATTTTCGCAAGCAGAAAAGTTTGTAAGACCCTTTCCGGACGTGAATCCGCTTCGTGTGGCCTCTGTGCGTCAAATTTAAAAATTACAGGCCTAAATTTACTTTGCGACCCGAAAAAGTGACTTCTCTCGATTAGTATAAAGTGCCGCTGGCACAAGTAAGTTAAGAGTTCACCCTAGCGAAGGTAGAACACCAGTAGAGAATGTTATTTTGTTATAGGAATTTAAAAGTGTAAGTGTTAATTGTAATGTAGTAATGGGATCAATTTGATTTGAGCAAATAAAGACAAAGTAAACGGAAAGTTGAGTTTACTTATTTTGTAACGCTTTTACAATTATCTGGGCTAAAGGCATAACCGGTACCACAGACGGAAGCTTGTGAAACAGCCTGTAGTTTTGACCTCGATAATTAAATTAAAATTTTTTATAAACACGATGGAAATCACAGTTTTTATCGAATCAGGCTGAAATTGGATATGTTGGTAGCTTCAGGCCTAATCTCACGCGGAATTGCTTCTAGTGCACATTGCCCCGGGTGTTGAGGCTGAGGGGGCATAATAAATTCCACAAATGAAGGTTAAGACGTAATTATTATTTGATAGCGCTATAATCTGGTATGTATTCAGTACTGAACAAGATAAAATTGTGTACGTATTGGATTTCATGAAAATCAGTCAAGCAGTTCGTTTATACCAAATTTTGTATTTATCGTACCAACACTGCAACCTGTACCATGGCAACAAAAAAGTGAAAATATTGTAATTATAATAAATTATTAGCCTAAACATGATAGCCTACATAGATAACATATGAATTTGAGTTCATATTGCCAAAATTTCTCTCGGGTTACAAAATAAAGAACGCACCTGACCTCACTACCAGTTTGTTTCATGAGATCAAAATTCGCATGTAGATTTTCAAAAAAAACCCGTATAAAAATTGTCGTAGCAAAAATTTTCTTCACATTTAGTCTCCTTGAGGGGGAAGTTCCACTCGGATCGATTGCCACTTTTAGGATATTATTGGAGGAGCGGTCCTAAAAAATAATACCAAGTTTCATTTTAGCCATAATTTTTCCTCCATTTAATACTCCATTTTCATGTCTGAAACTACTAGACTATATTACACATGACGTGAGAACGGTATTCGGGAGCCGACTTTTGACATCACACAGCCTGTCTCAAAAAGTTTCATCCTTTCTTCATGCTTTTTCATTTTCTACTTTTCAAATCAATTTTTCTTTACTTCTAATTATTCAATTTGAGTCGGGTTTGAAGCAATATGTTTGTTTTTTATTTACCTATAAAATACACTAATTTTTGAAAATACGTTCCGGTACCCTATTACATATAAAAATTGGCAAACTGGATTTTCCAGCGAAGTACGGCGGCCAAGATGGTTTTTTTTTTTAACTTCTCAATTCTTAAACGTAGAATTCCAAACACTTGACACAAAAAATACACAGAGTCTAACAATAACCAATGCGGAAAGGAAATTTCTCACTTGAGTCAAGTTTGTAGCACTCGCCCACAACTCATGCAAACTTCACACTTGTTAGGAAATTGCATACTTTTGGTATTAAATAGATAATATTATTTATTCTATTTCAAAAACCTGACATGATATCAGAAATCTGTGTGAATTAACTGGAATACAGATACGAAACACAAAATGTCGAAATTTAAGCGCAAAATTATAATACCGACGGTTTTTTTTTTTTTTCAAGATAGTAAAATATCTACCGTTAAGGAGAGGAACTTACCGGAATAGTGTCTTTAATGTCAGTAGCCGACCGACAAAACGCAGGCAACAAAGCCCATATTTGCGATTCTAATAAATCGTAGGCAACAGCGGCAGACTGATCTGATGTTTGTGCACTCAATTTCTTTCTAAAATGTCATAAATTGAATTGAACGATGTCTTTACATTTTTCAGTCGAGACATCAAACACGCTTACCCATAGAAAAACACAGCCAACGGGCGGAAATTCTTTAAAAAACATTGCAAAGTCGAATTTTTCACATGTTGCTTAAATAATGGTAACAGCCAGCTACGTTTGATACTTAGCACCGCCTTTTCGTTAGCAACCGCCTATATTAAGCCAAAAAATTGTAACGTCGAAAGTTTTGACAGACTGCAGAATTGCGATTGTTCGTTTTTATTTATACCTGGAGTGGAATTTGTAAAATTATTTTTTCGGGTCCGATAGACTCGATAGCCGCGCCAAATATGTTATCTATCTCGTTTTCGTATGCGTACTCGTCCGAATCGCGCAGATCCGCTAATTCGCGTAAATAGTCGATCATGAAATCGGAACACGTACTTCCACAAACCTACGAACGAATGATAAAAATAGAAGAAGACGCTACGAGAAAAGAATCCAGGCGTTGAAATCCAAGAGTTTAAACGTACTCTATACATGGTAGCCAGTAGATACAGCACCGACTTCCACGCCATATGATACGTATACTTCATACAATTTTTCAGTAGCTCGAATATCTTTCGGATTTCAGGCTCGTATTGTTCGATATTCGACTCGGTGGCAGCAGGCGCAATGCACTCTTTCAATACGGTTTGCATGCACGTCGTAATGCTGTTTATGACACTCGGGTTTTCGCACAGAAGTACAGTCGAGTACGCGGAACATATTTTCGGAGAGTTCGAAACGCACAATGATAAATCGTTCCTGAAAGACAAATTCGAAGTAATCGATACGTAACTATTCAACGGGCACTCAACAAGCGAAGAAGCGAGGCAGGTAACTGAAATTTGTGACAACAGTTCTCAAAAGTCAAAATAGTTTCTTTCTTCAGACAACGGATTTCCTTTGGAATTACACGTTTCAAACGCGCACGTCAACTTGGGTTATATCGGGCGATTCGAAGAAAAACAGGGAATCTGATGGCTATATTTATAATCATGTAGGAATTTGAAAGATTTGAAAAAAGAAAATAGTCGCACAGTAGCGAGAAATCGTAACTCAAATCACCTCGCCAAATTGACAAATGCTTCCTGCATGACCGTGGCCCAAGCGATTATGGACTGCGAATCAGTGGCCGATGGTTGATAATCGTATAATGCGTTGATTAATTGAGCATTTAACGTAGCAGGACATACAGCGACGTTAGGTTTTGAAATGAATAATCCGTACAAGGTCTGCAACCCGCAGGTCGTAATCAGAGTATTTTTTAACGTCATCAGCTGCAGTATTGTATTACAGCATGTCTGTAACATTTCAGGAACGTGAGCAAGGAAATATAAAAATAATACAATTTTTCAACGCGTGAATGCGAAACTCACTTTCAGTTTTGCTTTCGGAAAGAATGCTATAATTTCTTTTAACAATGCGAGCAGGTGCAGCACAGTTGTTGTTCCTCCCTCCGACAGACTTGTTTCCATGATTTTGAGACAGTGTGTCGCGGTAATTTCCGCGGCTGGGTGCAACGCATCCGAATTCTCTTGCAGAAAATAACTGCCTTTCAGTACGGCACATACAGCATGTTGGGCAGCTTTGCGTATCTAGACTCATCAAACGAAATTTACAATAATTTCTCGAATTGAAAAATCTACTGACGTAAAAACGTATCGTACCTTGCTCTTTGGATGAGAAACAAATTCCAAAATAGATTTAAAATAGTCCA
Source organism: Ericerus pela (assembly GCA_011428145.1). Classification (NCBI taxonomy): domain Eukaryota; kingdom Metazoa; phylum Arthropoda; class Insecta; order Hemiptera; family Coccidae; genus Ericerus; species Ericerus pela. The sequence continues at coordinate 798,638 of WOFM01000178.1, read as the reverse complement.
ACGTTTCAGAATTTTCCTTCCATACAGAAATATGCTGAGCTCGGAGAACAACCGAAAGACAACCGATAATCTATGGAGAGTTGCCATTGAAGCGTTTAACATCGAAACAAACTTGAAAAAATAAGGGATAAAACAGTGACGTACCGACTTTAGAATCGTTTTGTTTTCAGAATCGTAAAAATTTTTCAGGTGACGAGTCAGCGTTTGGCAAATCGGCGAAAATTTCAACTGTAAAGTTTCCCGACGAACACCTTTGATGCACATAGACAATAGCGACACCATGGCACCGATTGAGTCTTCTTGTACATCACTTTGGGCACTTTCTAGCGTTGAAATCTACAAACACCATTCGGTAAAAGTAGAAAAAAAAAAACTCCCAAGCGACTTTTTGTGATCAAATCACTTACCAAGGCGGCAAAATATTCGGTAGTATTCTCAGTTCCACCATTCGCCTTTATAACTTCGGTGATGGCAGCCAGAACTGCTAACATTTCTTTATGGAGGGCCGATGACATATCAAATCTATTGAGTAATCTACGAGAAACCCAGAGACAAAATTCACATATAGTGAGACAATGGGAATTCTCGAACGACCCAGTAATCGAATAGTCAAACAATTCGCAATTAGAACTTACTTATTAAATGACATATTCGAACAGCAACTCCAATCGGAAGCAAATGTATGAAATGTTTGGACGGAATCAATCGACGTATGGTCTGAATCATCTCTATCAATTTCAAATTCGGATGGTACATTAACGTATTCTCCATCATCCGAATACATCACATTGTGTTTACGTAGAGTATCGGTAGTCAAGACATTACGGCTAACATTATCTAAAAACCAAGTCTTGGTTAAGTATCGGTTAACAGGCAGATATTACGATCTAAAAAACGCACATTCACAACCAAAATCTTCCTTGAAGAAGTTATTACGCGCTGAGTTGCGAAAAGTGCTGCATTCTGGATTTGAATTGGAGCTTTGTCCTTTGATCCAGCGTTTACCTTTCGTTTTAACACGTTTACGGTGCAAACCCATGATGAAAAACTTTCTGAAAATTAATAACACAAGCGTCACTAGACTAGAGCCCATGATCACATGCAAATTCAGGAGAGAAAGTTGTCAGTAAAGGAGAACTCTCAGACTCAAATTTACCTAAAAAAAAATCTGTAATTAAGGTTCACAGTAGATTATTAAAGACGATAAAATAATAGAAGTAAAAAATCATGGTAATGAAAAGCATGACTGTACAAGACTGAGTCTAATGAAAGGAATCAGTATGAATGCCTTAACTTACTAAGAGGGTTTGACGTAAAAAATCAAATTACCAATTCGCAAACTGAGTTTCTACGTCGGCTAAATCGAAGATTGAGATGAGGATAAGGTTGAAACTGAAAGGAAGATGGACGGCAACCCAATTGCACTTGCAATTTACATTACGATTGAATAGCGAGAATACAACTTTTCCTTTCAGGCTTCAGATCAATGATAATTTCAACCTGACGAAGTAAGGTAAGAGTGAATCTTAGAGGATATATATATGATGGAGATGACATGGAACAGTTTTAACATGTGGTTGAGTGTCTAGACAATAGATGCCGCGTGCTGGCGTACGAAATACCCCAGAATCTGAACTGCAACCAATCAGAATCAAAAATCGGTGTAAAAGTGATGTACATCGTATGCCAGTGTTTATAAACAAGTGCACGTGGCGAGATTTTCCTCCAATCAGATATTTAGATGGAAGTACACGTGTTTGTAGGCGCGCTTTCTATAGGTTGGACACCGAAACTGCCCATGAGTCGTCCCCAAACTATCTTTAAGAACATTCAATGTATTATAATTATTATTTATTACATATTAGGATGGAGACTTTGACTTTATAGCTTAATGGACTGCTAGAACCTTTGACTATATACATACTGGACTGCTAATACTGATAAGAATAACACAGAGTCTAATGAACAACCGGTGAAGTTGAGTCAGACACCCGTATCCCTGTTCAAAATGTTAGTTTACTGGTTTGCTGTTTAAAAACATAGAGCTACTTGATCCGCATTTAACCGAATTAATTACAAATTTCTATGTAAAAATTAGAATTAGACATATTTGTAAGAATATTTCGCAAGTATAAAAACATTCGTCATACAGCAACAAAAAAGATTATTTTTATGCATCAATAAATCAAATTTTAAATTGATTTAACTGAAATTTTTGAACTTCTGAGTTTTATAAAACTACAACATTACCGATTTAATTTGTAATTAAAAGCAATAATTGTGGTAAGAAAAGACCTAGTCAAAGGAAAAGACAATAAGTATTAATAAATTTGATAATGAACTAACATTTTGAACAGGGATACGCCTGTTTGTTTTGAACACAGCTTTTTATCAGTATTAGCAGTCCAGTATGTATATAGTCAAAAGCTAGAACTGATAAAATCTTGAAGGTAAACAATGCAGGCGTTACTTTTTGAAAAAGGTACTTTGTGTGAAAACTGAATTTATCTTTCTTATTAATTATTTTGTTTGCAGAATTCTTCGAATTTTCCATATGAAGATGCCGTAATGGAGAAAAACCAGTGTATTCGTTGCAAACTAACTTCTCTATTTGATTTCTTTGATAACCGTAAGTTTCCTCACAAATCACGTTTATCAACCACTTTAAATTAATCTAATCTATCATTTTATCGAAGAAGTACGTTTTTTAATTTCAACTACCTATTTTGCACACGAATAAGTATTCCCCTTAATTTATTGATTTGTGTCTAATTGGTAATTTTCCTTCGATATTGATTGAAAATTAAAAATATCTCGTCATTTTGAGGACAAGATGTCATTTTGAAAAGCTTCGATCAATTATTTTTCACTGTTGTGTTTGAAAAATGTATTTATATTTCACGGTTTAATATTTTTATATTTTCTTGAAAATTTCTTAGATTATCGCTTGAATGTAGGGGAAAGAATAACCTTAGTGTTGTGTAGTCTGATTATGTGATCTAAAACAGGTAATATTCAGTAAATATTTTTCATTATTTCATAAATAATTACATCAAAAAGTATTAAAAAGTTCCCGTTCATTTTCAAGTTTGCCCTGTAATGTGGATGCACCTTGTATAGTGGCAGGTGCCCGTTATTTATATTTTCTCAATTTTCATTCTTATGGCTGATCTAACGTTTAGTTTTATTGAGAGGAAACGCCGTGTAACAAATCATTTATGTTGTGACATCTGATTACCCGTAGTCTTCCCCTCACGTCACCATCAACCTGTATTACCATTACAATAGGGAACGGCTCTCAAACTTTAAGATTATGATAACGATAAGGTAAACGGGAATAACGCCGATTCCCCAATGGAAATAAATTCCCCAAACTTACGAAACATCGAAGACACGTTGATCGGCTATTATTTAACTATATGGTGACGTGTAGAAATACGATATCGATCATCGGTGAACCAATTTTAATCTTTTTGACTGTTCACGTTTTTGGCCTAAGAGTGAACAGTTAGTCTCATTTTAGACGTGATAGTTTTTCGTTCGTCGTGAATAAGAAATATTATTCACGACAAAATACAGCTCTTTTATACGACATCAAGTCACCTTTTAAATTGTTTTCACCGATACTTTCGAATGTGAACATCAATAGTAAACTTAAATAACTCGCGATATTATTCCTACAAATTCAAGACGAATATCTGCTCGAGATTTGATGGTTCACCAAACTTCGAGAACCATGAGGCGATGTGATGTATAACCTGCACGACCTGATATTAGTTACCATAATTGTAAGTAACCTTTTCGATTGTAATAAAATGTAAACTGTAATAATGGGTCGGCCAACTTATTTATTTCCACTTATGTAAATTTGCCCGACATACTTCGTAGGCCTCGGGAGCTATCGCTGGTAGGCTGGTGGCCTAACTGTTTGAGCTGGTTTGTGGTTTCAACTCTACAATCAATCGAAACTTATTGATATACTTCGAATCGTGATATCATTCCCTATACTCGGGATGTACGTTCGTTTTTGGACGTCACAACGTATACCTTATGTCTTCTTTTAAATTTCTGCTACTCACAAAATTGAAGGTTTTTTCCTGCATCCAGTGGTTAAATTAAATTCACATTATAAGAGTTAAAAGTAAATATGAATTTTTATCTCCTCCTGCATGAGAGAAACCCTATTGAAGTCTTATTATTTTCAATTACTTGAATCGTAATTATGGGGACGCTGTGTTGATTCACCTATTTAGAAGTGGAATAATTTATTCTTCAAACGTACATATTTATGTAATTAATTATTCTGTAAACTTACAAATAATGCCATTTTATCATGTGTCAATGACAAAGTAGAATAATAATAAAATTAGTTATCTTCAAATATAATTTTAATTACTAAAATAACGAAATATAAAAATTAATTTTTTGCTAGCCGGAATTGGAAATTTGGAATCACTATCACTTATCACCAAAGGTTGTTTTTCATAAAAAGAACGCCTGTTAACAGTGCCTTCAGAGGTGTTCCATTTAACCCTATATATTTCTTATCAGTTATAGCAGTCCATTAAGCTATATAGTCAAAGGATGGAGACGACATAGAAGTGGTTTTGGTATCGCACTTAGTGTAGCGATGCCAGCAACAGTGTTTTGCTTTTAAAAATCTGATAGGAGGAAATAATCGCCACGTGCATTTGTTTGTGAAGTGAAAAGCTTTAATCTCAGACCTATCTGATGATTAAGTTTTCTTGGCCGAGGATGCGAATTAGTTTTTCGAACAAACTTTGAAGAAAACAAATTAACGAACGAAAATATGTAACATGAAAAAGAATTTGTTTTATTACACAAACTTCAACAACATAATAACAATATAAAATTATTCTACAAAATGAAGTATTGGACTTTAACTGAGATCGTAACAAAATGGAATAAAAATGCAAGAAACTAATATGAGTAATCTCCTTCTAGTTTTGTTTGATTAAAAGTGGGAAAAGAATGATTCAGTGTTACCGTGTTGTTAGGTGACGATGTGAGCGAGGTTGCATGACTACCACCACAACACCCCCCTATAGTCTTGCATTCAAAGATCGCATCGAGACCAAGTTTCCATTTTCTAGCATGCCCTATCTAGTTTTATTTATATATTTGTGTTTTTGAAAATAAAAGGTAAATATTTATTACTAAAAAAAAACATGATATCTCCCAGTTTTAATATTCCTCAATGACGTTTATTAGTTATTATTGAGATTACTCAAATTATTACAATAAAAATGAAAATAAATAACAATGTAAAATAGGAAGTGTGTAAAACAAATAAAATAAGTCTTCGATTTTTCATCACACAAATGGATGATCATTGAATACGATGAAATTTAATTTTTGTTTTGTTTCGAACGCAAGTAAGTAGAAAATTCTATCAAATATTTTAGTGTATTTTTCCAAATTCATGCAATCTAACTAATATTTTATTTTATTTTTCTTATTCAGATAACAATAACTAAGTGAAGGATTTATTCTCCAACGAATATGAAGCAGAATCAAACAGGTTAATTTCCAAAGTATTTATCTTTACATGGTGTATATCTTTTGTTATAGAAAGAACTTATTCATTTTTCAGGTACTGATTAAATAGAAGGAAGAATGGATAATTCAACCGAATTTTACCAGTTTTGTTCGAAAATATGCAAGTATCTGAAGTAATTATCAGATTGAAAGGTTTATTTTTACCAATTCTGACAAGTATTTTTATTCATATCCTATCTATATTTTCAATAATTGACAATTTATGAGCATGAATTTGGTTTAGTTGTGAGATGAAATAAAATAAAATTAAATAGAATATAACGTAACTTCTAGAACGATTTGTGAAAGTGTTATCATATTATTCTTAACATAAAAATTTTAAAACTTATAAAAAATCAACAATTGAAAGAGAAAAGGCTAAAATTCTTAAGATTTAATAATACTAACATATTTGATTTCATTTATCACATTCGAGTAACGTATAAAGTATAATAAAAAACGAGTATGAAAATGACAAATAAATATGAGATTTAGGTTTATTTCACTTTTATATTATCTCAATTCTAGTGTAATAAATAATATTAAATAAAAAATAAAAATATGTTTCTCACAATAATAATTATGAGATGATTATGTATTGAGTAAATATTTAGCACATTTTCTTAGGTACTAACCCCCCTATGGATGTAATAAAAACGATTTCCTTTTCTTGAATAATTTCAGAAAATAAAAGTATCAAGAATTAGATTGATTAAATTTAAATAACTAGTTTTATCAAGAGCTTTGGTCATGATATCAGCTAATTGATCCTTTGATCTGACAAATTTGATTTCGATAATTTTTTCTTTTATGGCTTCTAAAATAGAATAGCATTTAATCATCAATGCTCTTGCCCTTTTTTGGCCACCTCCCGAGCAAATTCTCAAAGCGCTAATATTGTATTCAAAAATTGTTACTGGTTCACTAAGTCCAAAAATAAATTTTTTGAGATACCACATAACTTTTAAATCTTCTAGAGCATCAAAAACTGCTATTGTTTCTGCTGCTGTAGATGATGTGGCTATAATACTTTGTTTATGTACATTCCAGTTTAATAAGTCTCCATTATTGTATATGAGGTATCCAGTAATGCTTTTGCCTTTATTTAAATCAGTAATTTCAATATTTTTTGTGTTGTCTATATCTGGAGCATATGAGGCATCGATATATGAGTGTATTCCCTTTTCATCTGAATTAAACTTTAAAACGTAATTTCTGGTATTTTTAACATATTTAAATACTCTTCTTACATAATTTTTAATTTGCTCATTTGAGCATGTTTGATATCTTGATAGAAAATTTACGGCAAATAAAATGTCAGGTCATGTTATTCGTGCAAGATATAGGAGTGCACCAATCATAGATCTAAATTCGGTATCGTCTTGGCCATTTTCAGGTTTAGAAATTTTTAAGTTTGTCTCCATCGGAGTATAATGTGGTTTGGACTTATTTAAATTAAATTTTTTTAATATTTTGTCAATATATTTTGATTGATTTAATGAAATGGTTTTCTTATTTAAATCCCTATTTATTTCAAAACCCACAAAGAATTTTGGATTTTTGGTTATTTTTAAAGTGAATGAGTTTTGAAGTTTTTGTGTTATTTCTTTGAGCATTTGATCAGAGTTGGATGCCACAAGAATATCATCTACATAAATAATAAAGAATAAATAATTTCCTTTTTCATTATTTTTGCAATATAAACATCGATCAATTTTTGATTGTGCTAAACCAATTTCTTTACAAGTACCATCTAATAAGTCAAACCAACTTCTTGACGAATTTTCTAGACCATAGATTGATTTATTTAATTTTAGAAGGTGTTTTTCTTTATTTACAGGACAACCTTCCGGAATTCTAATGTATACAGGTTTGATGATGGGCGAGTTCAAAAAAGCTGTTTTTACATCAAATTGACGGAGTTTTAATTCATATTTGTTAGCAGTGGACAATAACCATCTTATTAACCAAATAGGAATTACAGGTGCAAAAGTTTGATTTAAATTATATTAATTTCTATCTTTAAAGCCACGAGCAACTAATCTTGCTTTGGCTTTCAGGTCACCATTTTCATCATTTTTACAAGTGAAGATCCATCTTGCATCTACTATGCTTATATCATTTTCTTTTGGTACAATTTTCCAGACGTTCAATTCATCCATAGATTCAAATTCGTCTTTTATAAAGGGATTGTTTTTTATATCATGGAAATTTTTGGGTATATGATCCTCTAAAAAATAAATTTTATTTTGGCTTATTAAATTTACTACTAAATTTTTGTTTTCTGTGAGGTTTAGATTTTCGACATATTCTGCTGGTTTAACGATTAATTTTTTTTTTTTAAGATGCATAATGTTTTTTTCTTCATCAAATTTGACATCACAAGCATTATGTGTGTCAGTTGTGTAAGAATTTCTTAAAGCATATCCCGTATTAGTGTACCCAACTAATAAATTTTTTTCGGCACGAGGAGCTAATTTAGGGTCAATTTTTTTTTCTTTTTCTTTTAAAGGCTTTTTTTGCTGTTTGTTTGCAAACTTCTACAGGGATGTGACGATAAGCAACATATCCTAATACTTTTAAATTTTGGATATTGGGTTTTCTTCCGAAAAAAAAGTTCGTAAGGAGTTTTATTTCCCTCATTAGCCCTAGTTGGCGATCTATTGATTATATATGCGGCTGTTGGAACAGCATATGACCAAAATTCAATTTCTAATCTACTTTCTATCAACATTGTTCTAACCCTTTTCATTATTGTCTGATTTTGGCGTTCCACCATGCCATTTAGTTCTGGTGAATAGGGTATGACTTGGTCTAATTCTATACCTTCATCTTCACAGAATTTTCTTAATCTAGTGTCTAAATATTCTTTTGCATTATCAGTTATTAATACTGCTATTGGTTCATCAGGAAATTTATTTTTCATACTTTTTGTAAATTCAATAAATCTTTTGTAGGTTTGGCTTCTATCAATTATTGGGACCACAAAGGTATATTTCGAAAAATGATCTATAAAGGTCAGAACGTATTTCTGCCCCCCTATAGCTGTTGTGAAAGGACCCATAATATCGGATGATATTATTTCTAATTTTCTATTAGGCCTATTTCTTTTTTTATTGTGGCTGAGTCTTTGTGAATTTGCAAGTTTGCAAATTTCACAATTTAAAAAATCTGTCTCATTAAATTTTAAGTTTGTTGGTATCCCTACTTGCATTTTTTGCAAAATTTTTAGGTATCTTCCATTAATATGAGCTAATCTACTATGCCAAAGATATTTTTTCCTATCAGAATTTTCATTATTTTTATAAAAATTATTAATTTCTGTTTCATTATTATTGGTTTCATGAGGTTCATTAGAGTTTTGGTTATCAATATTTTCTTTATGATCATTATCATTAAATATTTTGGGAATTTCATTGAGATTTGAGTCATTTTGTATAACATTTGGTTGATGTGAAGGTTCAGCCTCTTGGCTAGTATGGATATCTTGTTGATTTTGGATAACGATTAGGGTATCTTTTTTTTTTATTATTATTTTGAGATAAATTTTTATTATCATCTTCTACTATTTCTTCACTAATTTCATATTCATCCCATTCATTTTCTGAATCAACTATTTCTTCCTCAATTTCGTAATTATCCCATTCATCCCCTTCATTTTCCACTATTGGCATTGCTTTTTCTTTTTCCTCAATTATTTCATATTTTACATAAAAGACTCCACATTCTTTTTTTGCTGTTAAAATTATTTCTCCTGACTCAATTTCATAAATATCTGCTTCAAACTGTTTTTGATTGATACCATAATTTCCATTTTCTGTTATTTTTATTCCAGACATTATGTCTAGTGCCAGTTCTGGGACGTAAAAGACTTCACTCAATTTGATTTCTATTTGATTGCCATAACGATTTTCTACTACGATTAATAATTCACCTACGTGAGTTGCCTCAAGATAATTTTCTTTTATTGCAACTAAAAATTGCCTTGGTTTTTTTAGTTTTTTTATATTTCTTAATTTTTTCAGGTCAGATGTAATGTCTACTTCAGCTCCACTATCTAATAATAATTTTTTATGTAGATATAATTTATTTTGTTTTTTAATTACCATATTTAAGAGTTTGGGTTCTTTTTTATTTCCTTCATTATTTTTTTTATTTTGATTGGGGTTTCTGTTATTTGTAATTTTATCTATTTTTGGGCAATCTTTTTGTAAATGTCCTCTTTCATTACATTCAAAATATTTTAAATTTGTTTTAACTTCTTCTTCATTATTATTTTGTCTATTATTGCTGTAATTTTGGGGTCTATTATTCCCATAATTTTTGTAATTATTTCCACGATAATTGTTATTATTATATCCATTATTATTGCCATTAGATCTGTTATATGAACGATAAGTACCTCTATTATTTCGAAAGGGACCATAGTTATTACGTCTTTGCCCATTAAAATTTGAATTTGAACCATTATTAAAGTTTCTTCCATTATTATTTCTAAATCCATTATAATTGCTACGAGAATTATTGTTATTATATCCCCTATTAAAGTTTCTTCTAGTTAGAAAATTTTGTCTATTATTGCCTCTATAATTTTGGCCATTATTATTATGATTTACATTAAAATTTCCAAAGTTTTTTAAAAAATCTGTTTCATTTTTACTTTCATAATCTTCTATAATTAATCTTTTCAATTTTTCTATGGTTTTCTGCTCCTGAGGTAAAACATTAAAAATTGATTTTGGAATAGCTTGGTCATGACATAGACCACTGTAAAATTGGTTTAATTCTTGTTGGGGTGCTATTGTCATTCCTGAATCTCTTACTTCTTGTAATAATTCTTCAAATCTTTGAATATATACATTTATATTGCCTCCAGGTTTACATTTAAAAGCAACCCATTTACTGTAGGATTGAGTAGCTACAACCTCAGTAATTGCTCCATAAACAGAATCTAATTTGTCAAAAATTTGATCCACTGTTTTCAAACTACGAATTTGTATCGCTATTTGGGGAGATACTTTATTTAAAATGAAATGTTTTGCATTATCTTGCATTACACAGAAGGACCTATGTTCAAGTGGTGGATTATATATATCTTTTTCACAATTTTCAATGTAATAATTTCGAGATGCATGATTTTTTTGCCAGACACTATAATATTCTGCACCATTTATCGCATATTTTATTGTTTGGTGCCATTGTTGATAAAATTTCCCATCAAAAATTTTAGTTTCAGCAGAGGTAATAGGTTTAATTTTTTCTTTTTTCTTTTTGAGAAGGCATATTGTCAATATTTTCTATATCACTTTCTAATAGACTATCTGACTGACCTAGTTTTGTTTGTAAATCCTCACTATCTTGATTACTACTCACAAAGTTCTTTTCTCACTGGAGTTTTTTTAGTTTTATCTGAAATTGTACTTTTATTTGGTGAATCAGCTTCAGCTCTAATTGGTTTATTTTTACTTTTATCAGGAGTTTTTGTAGCTTTTGGTGTAGTTGGAGCCAGTGTAAATTTCTCTGATTCTCTTTGACTGGACTTAGGTTTTCTAATTTCAATAATTCCTCTTCTAATACTTATTGCTATTTCAAAACCTTTATTTTCTTTTTGAATTAGATCATCAAGGAATGCTAAATTTTCATTATTTTTATCAAAGGGTAGTTCAATTTGATCCAGTTTACCGTATTTTGGTAACTAAATAAATGGTAGTTTAAAAAATAATCAATCTAAAATCTGAACATTGAATTTTCTGAAATTATTCCAGGTACCCAATTGTAAATTATAAATTGAAATTGTTCATGGTTATATTTTATGGAACTGAAAATAAACTTACTATTCTAATTACAATTTCAGAATTGTTGAATACCAATTCCAGTTGCCCTATATGCTAAATATTTGTACCAGCAATTATTAGTTATGCACATAAAACCATCAATTTGTTTAGTTATAGTATAAAAATCCGAAATAAACATATGATTGTTGTGCTCAACTATTTTTCCTAAAATGTCTAATTTATAAGATTCGTAGTAAATTGTAGAATAGAAACCAATTTGTTTGTTTAAATATTCACCCCAAATTATTTTAAAATCAGTGATTTTTTCCTTTTCTTCAGTTGCTTTTCTTAATCTTTTTAAATCTTTTTTGCTCAAAATAGTCTGACCTTTTTGTAATATCATTTATTAGTAGGAGAAAAATTAAAGTTTCGATAGGATTATTTCGATAAAATCAATTCAAAATTCCGATAAAACGAAAGTGGAATTAAATTATTAAATAAAATTTCAAAAATAATAAAATAATTTCAAAAAAAAATAAATAATTTCGATTTGTTTTAATTAAATTTCGATACTATTCGATGTATATTCAAGAATTAAACGAATATTCTCGAATGTATCTTATCTTGTCACTTTCAGGATTGAAGCAAAAATTTTCAGAAAAATTTAGTAGTAACTTGACATAGTTGGCACAACAGAACAATAGAAAACGACATTAAATGATCATGATATTTTTGTTACCTGAATAGGATTACGATTACCGATTACAATGTTGAACAAGTTGTTGCAAATCACTGGAATACTGGCAATTTTCAGCAAAGTTTTGATCTGGTGATGATTTGATTGAATTCATTGTAACAAAAAACATATCTAATATAAAAATAATAATTTTGAAACACATTTTGAAAATATGTAGAACCTAATAAATGATTCTACGAAAAAAAAAAAAAAAAAAAAAAAAGAATTCTTCAAAACTTTGATCTTAATGGGATTTGAACCTAGCACTATTTGGATTATAAGTGGCATCATTACCACAGTGCTACAGTAGCTGAATAAATTAAGAGAAACAAACATGCAATATTATTAGATTATAGATTGTTTAATGAATTAATTTGCTCAAAACTATTTTCCAGAAATATTTCTACCACATGCAAAGTTTAAAAGCCAATTGAAAAATCTATCGCTTTTGACTTTTAGCTTTCAACCTTGAACATAAATCTTTTGCTTTATGCTTTTCACATAAAGCTTTCGGCTTTTGGTTTTTGGCTTTAGGCTTTTGGCTTTCAGCTATCAGCTTTCAGTTTTCAGATTTTTCATAACATTTTAAAATTCTTACAAAATTAGCTTAAAGAAAATTCATAATTTTTAAAAATGAAAAGTATTAGTTTGAAAATTTCAAATCATTTATATTTTATAAGACACTTTAAATTTCAATTTATTGAGAATAAAAATATAAAATGTTAGCATTAAAAAAAAAAACTTTAGAATACTTGAACACAATTATGTAAAAACTGTCCAACTAACAAAATATGAATTTTGACAAAATTTAGTAGATAAGAAGTGGCAACACCTGTTTTACATTATTATATTCTTATTTTCCAATTTTATTCACTGTATTAGTATTAGTACAAAAATAAATAAATAAAATCTTTTTTTCTACATACTAACTTGAAGGATTTCAAACTTTATCATTTACTTTCTTTCAACTTGATTTTTGTTTGTTGGAAGACTTTTATATAACTGTTTTCACTTAAGATTATTTATCAATAAGTTGGTAGAAGTAGAAATTGGGTAAGATTATTGGTCAATTGTCAATAAATTGGTGGAAATTAGACTTTATAAACAAAACATTATCAATTATATCATCAGAAAGACGTTTGAGCAGAGCATGAAACAACAGGAAGCTGTCATAAAAAATTTCAAAATTTTGGACTGATCATCAAGTCGACTGGCTAGAGTAAAAGATGAGGTACATCCATCAGTAACAGAAATTGGAGCTTTTGAATTAGAGTCAACGTTTAAGAAATTGAATTGTTTCACTTTCAGTGTTTTCACATTGTTTCCTTCCACTAAAAATTTTTCATAAACCACAGGGTGTATCATTTTTACATGGTTTTTCAGATTTGAAACTTTGTTTCTCTGTAAATGAAAGAAAATTATTACCATAAGTATGTTTATTTTTTAATATATTTATAATTCATATTTAAGTTTAAAACTCATGGTAAACTGAAAACCACATTTATTCTTGACTTTTACAATATTGTTTTCAACTTTGACTATGAAGAAAAAGCTGAATCTAAATCTCCATCATTACATTGATTACTTTCATTTTCAGTTCCTCTATCATCTTCATTTAACTCAGGCTCTTCAACTTTGGTTTATGATATTTCACATTGACAAGTGCTTTTATTTGTTTGGATATAAAAAAAGAAAAATTTTCTAATGCTACTGTGTTTTGTGAGAGGCATATTTATTTAAGTTAAATTTGGTTAAATTAGTAAAATTCAGACAATAAGACAATTGAAAATTGATAAAATGACATTTGGTTATCAACTTGTCAGTTATCATTAATTAATACATTTGAATTATTTGTAAATCATAAATAATGAGCAGGATTTCTATTCCAATTTCCAAGTGTATCACTGATTTAGAATGGTAAGAATAAAGTGGAAAATTCAGAGTTTGAAAGCCAATTGAGAAAGCTATTGCTTTCAGCTTTTAGTTTTCAATCTTGAACTTAAAGCTTTCGCTTTTGGCTTTTTCCCCTAAAATTTTTTGGCTTCTGGCTTTTAGCTGGCTTTCGAACCCTGGGCCTACATGCAAGTGTATATTTGTAGGCTCATCTGTCAATCCCATTTAAAACAGCTGTATTAAAGCTCTACAGATATGAGTCTGGCAATATGCTATTTTGAATCCTACAGCTCATAAGTGAATTCTTTTATATTTATGTTTAATTTCAGAAATTTTAATAGTTTGAGATTGTTTTACTAATTTTATAGCGTATTTTCATTGTTTCACTTGAAATTTACTTTTGCTCAACAGATTTAAGGTTCAAAGAAACAAGCTTCTTATTATGCTCAATTTTATGGGAATAAACTAAACAATTAAAGTTATCAAATGCAATTGCAAGAAAACCATTGTTTGTAGAAATCTAAAAATTGGTGAAACATTAATATATGTTTGCTGAAGATTCTGTGAAAATTTCACTGAAATTGTACAATTGGTAGTTCTAAAAGAATTATATGAAATGAATTGTGAATTACAAAATGGTGTATTGCCATACTTGTATCTACAAGGGTCCAGCGGCATAAACTCTTCATCACACATATATCTTTGAAAAAACCATGGAAAATCAGAAATATCATCCACATCCACTCACATGCCTACATATCTTTTTATAACCATTTATTCTACTCGCTATTACAATTTTAAAATACATCAATACTGCAGCCAACCTTTTACAACAAAATAATATTAATTTTGCATGAAAATAAAGCTAAAAAAAAAATAAAAGCTTATCTTTTAAAAATTTGTTTTTGATGTAAACTTATTTGTGATATAAATAAAGATACACCGATATTACCGTAGGTATTCTCATTGTTTTAAGTTTGTTGTATTAGCGTTTGAAACATAAAATTATGTTGTTTGCCATGGCACAGTAGTAAAGCAATGTCCCACTACTCAAAAGTTGAGGGTTCTAATCTCAGTCAGGTCAATTTTGTTTTATTTTTTGTATTTTTAAATTGGGAACATATTTATATTCTCAATTTTGTTCAACGATGTAAGGTGGGAGGTTAGGTGCAAAGTGAGGTGGGTTATTTTTTAAACCTTTTTTTAATTTTTTAAAAATTTTCTTAATTTGATATAAATTTTTAAGTTTGTGGTTCACTTAGTAGGTGAGATCCTTTGGGCTGATATGGGGGGTGGTCCATGGTATGCCATTTTTGGGCTAACAAAGGCTAAGGGTCTGAAGTGAAGCCCCTTGAGGACACCTTGCCATTGCTGACATACAAAGTGGCATGCTTTGGTCAAAGGCCCCAGAATCACCTGAAACCCTGTGCGACTATGCTCTTTTTATACACACCAGCACACCAGCACATGTAAGAAACAAAAAAAAAGTAAAATCAGTGAAATACGAGTGAAGAAGGAGAATTGACAATGTAAATGTCTTATTTATTTTACACAGAAGAAATAGGCCACTCACACTGTAATGCACAGAAAGTGGCATGGGTTGGATGGATAATTAAATATAAATTCAAAATAAATTACCTATTTATCCACACATTTCAATTTTGTAACACAAAAAAGCAAGTTTTTCATTTTTGTTCACTAAGTAAATTAAATTTGACGAGGAATTAAAACTTTTGATTCTTTATAATGTTATTGTGTTATTACCACATGGGTTATGGGACTATAAAATACTGGCATACCAAATCAGCCATTTTGTTTCTAATTCAATTTGAAAAAAAATTGGTTTAAGATAGGTATGTAAATTTGGCACAAAACATCTTTGAATATATATATAACTATATGGATTGAGCTTATTAGAGTGGGCTGTGTAGTGCAGTTGAGGGTAACATGATATCATCGGACAAATTAAGGTGGTTCTTGTAACAGCCAAAAGAGGTGGTAATGTACCTAATTAAGACCACTTTCAGTGTTACACCATACACGAGATACTAAACACTGGATAATCATTAGTACCTCTAAAATGGTTTAGATATTTGATTCATTATCCACAGACTATCGTGGACCTTAAAGTATTGGAGAGACTCAATAATATTTTAAAACACGCAGCTGAATTAACACATTTAATAAAATAATAATTTGTACGATACAGTACATCAATTAATACGTTAATACTTATACGTATGGTATTACAATTTAGACAAGACTGTCTGTTCACTAGGGACTTCTACTAGAGAGGTTCTAGATACTTAGAAGTAACTGTCAAGGAACTGTGTCTCATTCTTTCGAAACGAGGGTTTATATATTCGTTCAGGGTATGTACGGGTATGTGTCGGATAGGTTAAGTGAGGTAGGGTGTTGTTATTGTAGGATTGTGCTGACTAGTAAAATACTCGAGGGACAGGCACAATTAGGTCATGAGTATACAGACATTATATTTATATTCATGGAATCAAATACGGGTAAATTAGTGGTTGTTTACAAAGAGTTATAGGATGATTATTGTTGATAAATATCTACTTTTTGGTACTTGAAAATGTGTAGACAAATATGTTTGTCATTTCTAAAAATAGACAAAAATATACGTTACCGTTCTTATCAACTAGAATTGCAGCTACTATATTGTATTTGAACAAAATTTGATCTCTAAATTTTCAGTTTTAGTTATAATTTTATTGAAATCAATTTATTTCTCAATTGTTGCTCATTATTAAGTATGAACATTGTCAAAAATTATTGATTGATAAGGATAATTTCACTACTTGAATCAATGACTGCTGAGTAAACCTACTGCTAAAATGTTGTTTTTTTTGTTCAACTGTAACATCATTCCATTTAGATCAAATTAAGTAAATGTGTACTCGTTGAATAATCCGTGTAATGTCTTGATCAATTAAAGACCATATGTGTTATTTTTGTTAGATTAGATCTTTGATAATTATTATAGTTTGAATGATATATTATGCGAGCTGGACTGAACATCCTATATTCCACCTGTTGACTGAATATGTAGAAAACCGACAATCAGTTGTGGGTACAGATAATTTTAATTTATCTAAAAAAAACGGATCCATTATTCGAATAATAATCATTTAAGTTAATCGTTACCCATTATTCGAATAACCAATTGGAGAAAATTGAGCATCGATTATCCAAATAAACAAATAATTTACCAAATGATTTTCAGATCATATTTTTCTTCCTAAATTTCAAAACTTTTTCATTTTTAGCATAATTTTTACAAACTGTCACTCTTCCATTTTTGAAGATATAAAATAAAATAAACCACTTTCAAATTTTTGAAATTTTTTTCTGTGGGTGAGTTCTACTCAATTCATTGCCACTTTGCCAGTTGCCATCCTTCAAAACATTTCAAGTTATTTCTATTTACTTAAAACATGTAATGAAATGAAAAGTACATTTTAGAATTTTGGCCACTTATAAGTTATAGACTAAAGTTATGACTATCGTGGGTGGGAACATCCACAATCTCCTGTGCGCCTGGCGGGCGTAAAGGGAACTCGCCTACTGAAGAAATGTAGGTAGGCGAGTGACTGGGCTGAGGAGGTTGCTGTAATCATTACGGATCTAGTGAGTGAGATAGGTGTGTGACGACATATATTTTCATGTCCCTTGGACATTAAACCACATTAAATATAAGTGCCAAACAACTGTAGTGTCTCTGCCACTACATGGTAGCAAGAGCATCGGGGTTTTCTCGGAGAAACAGATACTTTTTCAAGCATCTGTTTCACATAAAGAAACTCTGAAGTCGGAAATATGGGTACTTTCGATTTCGTTTTGATGTAAAATAAAAACTGAATCTAAATAGAATCAGTTCTCACAGCTACAAAATGCTTCCACTGGCAATTTAAGTCAATATCTGTAATGGAAATTGATTTAACGGCACTTAGCGTTTGAAGTTGATTTAGCCTCAAATGCCTAACTAATTTGCACTCGAAACTGCTGGTGGCTTCGAGCACAATTAAGCATATAATTATGTACTCAAAACTGACGGTGGCTACGAGCGCATGAGTGTAATCACTAATTATGCGTAAAAACAATTTATCCTTGCGTTCGAAACTTTAATTAGACTCGAACACGTACCTACATTGTCCAGAAAAATTTTTTTTTATAGACAAAATGTTTCTGTTTATAGTCAAAAGATAATGATTAACATTTGACTATCCACAGGTACATGATCTTCATCTATATAGGATCTTGTACAAGTTACATAGAAATGCGACACATAATCATGCATCGTATTCTCGTAGCAAATAGATGGATTCGAATTTACAGCTAAATTTGAATACAGCAAAAGTTTAATTTGAGACTATACCCGGCCTCAAATACACGTCAAAAAGGTTAGGCCTATGTATTTTTTCCTTCTCCAATGAAGAAAGAAAAAACCTATAGAGAATAAAATCTCGGCTGACAAAGCCTAGGGCAAATATTCCGAGGCAATATATGTATATGTGAATCTCTGATAAGCCTCACATATAATAAACAAAAGAGTATATGAATCAAATGGATTTGATTCAATTTGACTCTCACTCTCCAAAAAAAATATATTTCTTTATTATATTTTTTTCCCATATTCTTTTTTATTCATCGGAAGATTTCGACGTAATTATTATATCAAAAACTAAAATAATCCTTGAATAAACAAAAATATAAAAGAATACGGCAAGTTCTCTGCAACATGTCGTGTTCCCTTTATTCTATCAAGGCTAAAAATTATTCTCACGAAAAATTTTTAGCCGCCCCCAGCAAAAAATGCTTCGAAATCTTTATGAAGAATTCGATACAAAACCAAGGTCACCACATCTGGATAGGCCATCTTGCATATCGCCTACCCTACATCAACAACCATTATAACATATTAATCGAAAAAAGAACATTAAAAAAATGGTTGATGTAAGGCTGAATGCAATTAAGGCTGTCGATCCCTAAAACAGAGATTGGCTCCCCATGGAGACGAAGCGATGCCAATACGCTTTGCCTCAATAAACTTCATAAATGTCGACAAAAAACTATTACGTATTTTGTCAACACGCGAGTCTGGAAAGACGAGCAAAATATCTAAATAGGCATCGGCTCGCGTAACCTTTTTTTTGTCTTACACACATTTGGATGTAAGACAATCTTATCGCGAAGATAAGTTGTGTGTGTATTGCTGGTCAACACACACACACACTCACGGCGATGTTTTTTCCTTTGAATTCTGGAAAAAACATCGCACATACACACACACACTCAGACAATAGTCCTTTCATTCCAGTCAAGGAGTGAAAGAACATCTGAATCGATCATGTGATTGACAAGAGAACCAATCCAATCTGCAAAAATGATATTCATTATCGTTTTGAACCGTCATTTGAGGAACATCGCCATGTTCTGCAGATTTGACTACAAACTTCTCCTGTGCGTGTTAAGTGTATTGGGCTGTTTAATAGCGTTCCTACTCGTGCGTTTTGTTATTTTTTGAGTGATTGTCACAATTTTAATTAACTTTTCGAATAAA
Source organism: Ericerus pela (assembly GCA_011428145.1). Lineage (NCBI taxonomy): Eukaryota > Metazoa > Arthropoda > Insecta > Hemiptera > Coccidae > Ericerus > Ericerus pela. The sequence goes on along the minus strand of WOFM01000178.1, from coordinate 779,095 downwards.
ATAACAAAACAATCGCGATTTTTTGGGCAAGAACCTCCTGAAGATTCTCGTCCACGTTGGCGTTTTCACTCGTATTTCAAGAAATTGAAATAGAAGAAGAGTATTGGAGTCTTTCACCAAAGAGAAACATCAGCAGTACCAGTAACACAAAAGGGGTTTTACTGGTATTCCATCTTTTTAAAACAAAAAACTGTCAGCAAGAAACAGTAAGTCCGAACCTAACAACATCAATTAATTTCGTGACATTATGGGTATGAAAATTACTTGTAACTTTCACACCACGCGCTTCGTCTACTTTGTTAAGATAACGTTTTAGTATGCTTTGATCTCTTCGTACTTCAAAACATCAACGGTGGAATGCATTATTCTCGGTAGATCAAAACACTTAAACGTGTTCTGACCTACTTGTGGGATCCAATTATTCCAATAATTAGAACCCATTTTCAAAAAACTTCGTTGGAATTACGAAGCTTAATGCATTCCCCCGATTACACATGCTGATTACGAACAAAATTCATTAGAAAAAATCGTAAAGAGACCCCAAAAACATTGATATCTTTGGAGCCTAGCATCATGCAACTTTACGTAAA